>JAADYK010000643.1:0-16082 GCA_023338225.1 Halophytophthora batemanensis
TAATCGAGGGCGAGGTGCAACAAAATGATGGCAACTCGTGGGATCTCAGTGGTAGATTGGGAACACCCGAGCGGTGATCTCGTCCTTGCCGCGACGAAGTGAGGAGAGCAGGAGGAACTCGAGTCACGCGAAGAGCCTTGACGCCAGTGCTTTGCGGGGGAAAGAGGGGGAGAAGGCGGAGAAGTTTGCCACGCGCGAGCGTGTCAAAATACCAGATATTGCACGCACGCCACACCACTTCAGCCTGAGTGTGTACGGGAGTTTAGCTTGACTTTGACTGTGGTGGGGTGGGGTGGGGTGGGGTGAACAGCACATGCGGTTCCATGTCGTCTGCGTTTCACATTCCTCGTCTTTGCGTGTTGGATCCGAGCCAAGAACTTGGCTGGCGGTGGTATCCGCTCCGACGCCGGCTCGGGCTGTAGCGTCTCCGCGGCTGGGTCCATGGTGGTGTCTCGAAGGAAGCTTCCCGCTGCTTGGCGGAGGTGAATTCCAGCTCTCCGTGTCTTGGGGTCGGTGCGGCTGCTCCTGTGAGCTACCGTGTCGTTAGTGCTGCTTGCAATGCTTCTGGCACCTCGGGAGCGGCTCGTCGTGCTATGGTTTGGAGGAACTCCTGCACTTCCGTTGGGATCACTGCTCGCCTGGCCCATTGCTGTAGCAGTCGCTGCCAGCAGTTGGTGGCACTCAAAGGATCGCCTTCGCGACTCGCGTGCTCTTGCTGGTCGGTGGTACGTCCCAGGGACGGCTGGCGCTAGCTGGGACGCTCTCCCCTCGTCGAGGGCGTGCTGCTGCAGCGTGAGCCGATCCTGTTGGGCACTGTCCTCTCCGGTCTCCTCGATCCGTCTGATGCAACTGAAAGACGCCCGTTGTCGTCGTTGGCGGGCCTGGGTGGCCTTGAACCGCGCCGTCGGCTATCGCCGTCCAGCGGAAGACCGTCGGTAGGGATGGCTGTTGCTGGCATTGCCACGATGTACTCTATCAACTACAAGTCGAAGATCAAGGTGCAGACCGAGTACTCAGCACTGGAGGGGGAGAAGGGCAGCAGGTGCACGAACAGCATTGTGTAGCGAGAGATGTTTGGTCTCGGGGCGGCGTGAAGGGAGGAAAGACGGAGAGAAAGGAGTAAGGGGACCGCTCGGCGGAAACGGAGCCATTGCCGCAGTAAGACAGCAAGGCAACAGGCAGGAACGTGCTTCCGCATGCTTTGAAGGGCTGGCAGTCGAAACTCGCACGATGAGTGCCAGAGGTGGAAGCGCTTTGTACGGCAAAGCACTGCCAGCCTCCCCCCGACTGCCCGGTGGTGGCCGCAGCACGCGCAACTCGGGGCGTGGAGGCAGCCGGTGCGGGCTGGCCTTTGCCTTTGCCACTCACGCCGCGTGCGTGCGGCTAGCGGCGGGCTGACGCGGAGCAGCCGCAATGCGCTGCCTCGTGAGCTACCTGGCGCGCTTGGCGGCGCTGCAGTCCTGCCGAGCACCCGCAGCTCCTACCACACCCGTGGACGGCGCAAGCTGCCGTGAAACCGCAGTCCCCCGCTGCAAATAGCGCGCGCTATACGCCGCACCTCCGGGGCTTCGCGCACGACAACTCGAGATGTTGCAGGACGGCGGCGAAGACGAGGTTGGAGCCGTCGGGAGCCCGCACGACGCAGCGCCATCGCCTGCGCCCAACTTCACGCAGACGCGACCGCGGGAGCCTCCGCGCTGCGAGCGCGCCGTAGCCTCTCGCACGCGCTTCCTCGTCACGCTGCCGTCTGCTGCCAGCTCCAAGGAGCCGACCACACGCACAGACGAGCAGCACGGCTGGAGCAGTCCGCATGGCGAGCCCTACCGTCCACTGGGGCGACCCCAACTGCATCTCAAGCTCTCGCCGCGGCTCCCCGGCGGCCTACAGCTCAATACGCAGCGCTCGCGGGGCTTGGAAGCTAGTGCTGCAGGCTACGACAGCGCTGCGGGCCCAGACAAGGACAAGGAGCTGCGCCAGCCCACGACTTGCAGCGCTGCGGCTGGCGGAGCGACGTCCTCTGCTGCTGCTGCGGCGGCGGCGGCGGTTCACAGCCTCTTCCCTCTAGCACCCGGCGGCCACAAGCGTTCTATGGACGAGCGGCAGGCGAAGCTAGCCCGGCGGCTGCATGCCAGCGTGGGCAGCTACTCTCCTGAGCGCGTCCGAGGGCTGCACCGGCGCAAACCACCGTCACCTCCGTCTGAAGGCGTGGCTGGAGAGAAGCAACGCGGCGACAGATCGCTGGGCTTGCTGCGCCAGGCCATCCACGAGTGCGCTGGACGCCTCCGAGCAGCTCGCAACGGCAGCAGCTTCCTGCAGCAGCTCCCCGCGGCGGAGCACAGGGAGCTGCAGGCGCTGAGGGAGCAGTACCTCCAAGCACGGCTCCAGCCTCCAGCAGCTACCACAGCAGGCGCACGAACCAGTACACGCGTGCTGCTGGATGGCAGGGAGCCGTCGATGGCGGCGCTGGAGGACGGCGTGGCTGTCCGGGCCCGGAGGCAACTGGAGCAGGACCAGACAGAGCAGGAGCAGTGGTATCTGCCCTACACCACGCGAGAGCTGCAGCGCTCGCCGCACCAGCGACTGCCGTCCGTGCGAGAGCTGCGGCTACGCGTCAAGGACGACAAGCTCCCGCTACGGCCGCTGCGCTCGTCCATCGCGCTGGCCAGTCCCGCCAAGCGCGCCAGCGTCTCTCGCAGCTCCGTCATGCCGCTCGCAGCCGTCTCGGGGATTCATCCTGTGGGGCAGCACAGCGACAGCGACAGCGACGCAACGACTGCCTCCGCAGCGCTCCTGCGCGTGGCGGCCACGACCTCGCCCTGTGCCTCGCCAGCGGAGGTGGAGACACTGCCTGCGCACAGCGTGGAAAAGCTGCAGGCCGCGGTGGACTCTCTGGAGGCCGCCAAGAGCGAGCAGTCGGAGCGACTGGCAACGGCGCTGGACGTGCTGCGGCAAGACCGTCGCGAGTGCCTGGCTGGCAAGTTCCGCAGCCTCTGTGTGCGCGGAGACGCCGAGGACGACCTCCGGCGCATGCGTGTGCGTTCGGAGCGTCGACGCGGCCAACGAGTGCAAGCAGCGCTGGCCAAGACCACGCTCTGGTACCCGGAGTTGCTGCGAAAGCTGCTGGCGCGCGAGAGCTGCGGATCTGGCCCTGGCGGCCCGGCGACGCTGCTGGCTGCCGAGCTCTTCCTCCTGCAAGCTGTGCGACGCTTCTCCAACGCCGGACGCGAGGTGGAGTCGACGCTGCTCTTCCAGCTTGTGCTGTGTCTGCACCCGGACGACCTGCTGCTCCCGTCGGTGCAGCAACTGCTGGGCTGTCTGCGAGACGCGCTGCATGTCGAGCGTCAGGACTGGGACGACTTCTTCGAGGCCCATGAGCTGCCGCAGCCGCTGGACGAGCTGTCGGACGAGCGGAAGGACGTCGGGAGCGCCCTGGGCGAGTGCAGGTCTGTGTCGTCCTCAGCTGTGGCCTCCACAGGCGCGTCGCCGCTCGGGAGCCAGGTGCATGCTGTCGTGACCATCCGACGCGAGCTGCGCCGTATGAAGTGAACAGAGCGAGCGAGTGAGCGAGTGAGTGAGTGAGACTGTGGATGGCACACGAACCCGACGGAGACGGAGTGAAGGGAGCAGGGGGAGTGGAGAAGCGTGGAGGGATCATGTTCCTGGTTGGGCTAATCCCGAGATCGCACGTTACTGCTAGGCGAGCGATTGCTGCTGCTTGGCGTCCTTTGACTGCTGGGTGGTCTGCTGCTGCTGCCGCTGCCGCGACGCTCTGCTGCCTGCCGCTGCTTCTGTTGAAGTCGCTGCTTCTCCTGCTGCTGTCTCCTGACCGTCTCGATCTTCTCGTCCAGCAGGCGACCCAGGATGTTCAGGAAGAGGTTCTCGTCCGGCACGTCGTCGTCTAGCGCGTCGTTCAGCAGCTCAAACTCGTCCTTGTCGTTCTCGCCGCCGATGAAGGAGCTAGTGGGAGACCGCGCGGCGCTCCGCTCGCCTCCGAGCGTGCCGTTGCTGCTCGTGAAAGCGCCCGCGCAGTGGTTACTATTGCTTGCGATGCCGTGGCCGTTGCTGCTGCTACTGCTGGTGCCGTTCTCCACGCGTTGCACGGCGTCCGAGAGCGCGTGGGACGCCATGTCGTCCCAGTTGAGCGACAGTCGCGGCTTCTCGCCTCCAGTCACCGAGGCTCTACCAGCACCGTTCGCCACAGCGTCTGCGGCTTCCTCCTCGTCTTCCCACTCCTCCTCATCCGAGCTGAAAGGCGCGTAGCTGGCCCAGAAGCCAGGAGGCGAGTGCGCGCCGTTGGCCACGGGCGAACGGCCAAACGAAAACGAGTCACGCGCTGACGGAGCGTCGATAGACACGCGTAGATTGCGGAAAGCAGCCTTGGGGGACGGCGCCGGGATGGTGGCAAGCGTGGCTGGTGGTGGTGTTGCTGCTGCTGTTGCTGCTGTGGCTGCTGTGGCTGAGGCAACGACGGCGTCATGCTCTCGACGCTGTTTCGTGGTCTGCAGCTGGTGGAAAGCCTCGAGGCAGAGCGTCTCAAGGATGGAAGGCGCGTCCAGATCCTCTCGACACATGATGCGTGCGATCTCAAAAAGCTCCAGGTCGGCCCGCACGCCCTTCTGCACTACCATGTTGGCGATGATCATGTTGCGGCGGCAGGCGCGACGCAGGGGGATCTTCTCGCCCAGACGCTCCGTCTCCTCCTGCGCCGAGAGCGACAGCACGTAGGCGCGATCCTCGGCACTCAGTGGCTCGTGCAGCTGCGGCCAGTTGTACCAGCACCAGTCACACCAGGCGATCTCCAGGAACTGCGGCAGGCAGTAGCCGTGGTCGATGGGTGTGAGCTCATACTCGATCTGGCCTGTAGTGGGCGACCGCTTCTTGCGCACAAGGATGTTGGCGTCGTTGCGGTCCGTGTTGAGCAGCCGCATGTCCAGCAGAACGATCTTGTGCACCTGGTGTGTGGAGAACTGGTTGGGGGCCAGGTCGCTGGCCACGTCGTCGTGCCGCACGAACTCCTGCAGCGACCCCATCTTGAAGTGCAGCGCGCCACCGCTGTCCGTGTAGTTGAATACCGGGTGCCGCGACTCCACCAGCGACGTGGCCGGCACGCCAGCAAAGTGGTCCTGCAGTGCACACACGGCAGTCCACAATACGAGGCAGAGCGAGGTCAGTTCGTACGTGCCAGGACGGTCCCCGGTGCTTCTCCTCGCTCCGCAGCAACCACACGAAGCACGCAACCTGCATGCGACTTTGCTACCCGTGGCAGCGGTGGCTAAAGACAAGCATCACAGGCAAGAGGCTTGGGGATGAACTCAGCTGAGCCATCATGTTACCTTGTCCAGAAAATACGCGGCCAGCTCGCGTTCGCAAGCTTCGCCCGACAGGATGCCTCGTCGAAGGCCGCTCTGCGCGGGAAGTTAGCGGACATAGCAGGCGTCAGTGGTTCATAGTGTGGTCTTCTCAGCCGAGTGCTGCGGGATGCAAGGATGACGCACCTGACCGAGTTGGCCCACGAGTCCGCGCGGGTTGTTGGGTCCGAAAGGCTCCTCGTCCTGCGGCTTGAAGCACCCGACGTTGCGATGCGAAGGGTCCTTGAAGAAGTAGGTGCCGCCCGTGCCATCCATGGCCAGCACTGGCGCCAGTCCCAGCGCCAGCCCTTGCAGCGCCTGCGTACGCAGCACAACCGCAAGCACAAGCACAAGGCAATGAACACACGCTTGAAGGACATGCAGACGCCGGAGGACATAGTCGATGGACTTACCTGATGAGTGATCTTCATGAGTGAGACTGGCAGCACCTGCGCGCCGAACGGGTGAATGTTCACCACGGGCATCTGCTCCGGTAGTAAATTCACCGACGACTTGCCGCTTGCATGCGAGGAGGAAGAGGAGCCCAGGGCTGCCTTCCTGTCGCCGCTATTCCGTCCGGCGCTGCTGCCGCGGTCGTCTCCACAGTCTTGCGTGTACGCCAGCGCCAGGTTCTGCTGGCGACGAGCGACAAAGTCGATGACGGCGTTGTCCTGGTAGATCCCGCTTTGCTGGAGGTTGTGCGCGTTCTTGAGCTCACGGCCTTGGTAGAAGAGCTTCTGCGCGTTGGACGGCACATTGAACACCACCTGCAGCTGGTCCTTGACGTCCTTGATGCTGGCCCAGGGCCGCAGCATGAGCTTCTTGCGTCGCTCCAGCGGGTCGCGGAAGTCCTTCACGAACACCACCACGGCGCCGTGTCCGCTCTCCAGCCAGCCGCCGGGCAGCGAGCGCGACATCTTGGCCTCCTCGCGCTGCAGCTTGCTGCGGAAATCCAGCATGGCGACGGCTCTGCACGGCGCGGCGGGGAGCGCGGCACACGGGTCGAGGGCGGAGGCGCGCGCGCGCGGTCGAGGTGGAGGGGTGCGCGGGCGAGCAAGCTGGGGCGAGCACCAGCGCGCGGGAGGCGAGTGTCGGGCGGTGAGCACTTGGCGGATACTCGTACGTGGGCAGGCTGAGCAGCTCAAAGTGGCTCGGAGTGGGCCGCTTGCTGGGCCGAACATTGGGCGGGCCTACCCGCTTTCGCGGACATGATTGGCGGAAAGGGAGGATGTGGCGGCGGCGGATTGGTTGGAAAGGCGGGGCGCGGTGATTGGCTGATTTGGTGTCCGCTGGGCAGGACAAGGTGCCATACAAACGGCAAGAGACGGCCTGGACACGTCGTGTCCGTCGAGCGTTGGCGTGCCGGGAGTGGTGGAAAAGAGTCGCGGGCGTCTGCGATTGGTCCAAAACGCGGACATCAGCAGTCGGGGCCTCGAAACGACGCGCCGCCTTGGATATGGGGCCCAGGGAGCGGCGTATTGCAGCGCCGGCCGAGACGAGGGGGCCGCGCAGGAGAAGCCCAGGCCGTGCATCCTGTCCAGTGCAGACGCCACGCAGCAGCCAGCATGTCGCTCTTCCAGGTCCGCGAGTGGTGGAGCGCCAAGGGCGAGAGCGACGAGGAGTACACGCCCGGCGCGCTCGTAGTGGGCAACGTGGACAACGACTCCGCCGGACACGGTGCGCTACATTAGGACCCGCGTGGCTGTGTCGCTCTTGTTGCGGCTACTGATCGCTGTGGCTGCATGGCTGGTGGGTGCGCACAGCCAAGATCGTGACCGGCAGTCTCAACGGCGTGCTGCGCATGTACTACCCCACCCAGAGCGAGTTCCGCATCGAGCATCTGCTGCTTGAAGAGAACCTGCGTCGCCCCATCCTGCAGCTCGCTTTAGGCTACTTTATCCCGTGCGTTGCTCTTCGAGCTGCGCTTCGAACTGTGGGGCGCTGTTCCTCCACCCTCGAGTTCTAAGAGTGGCTTGTCTGCTGTTCTCTCTGTCCCTCAACTCTGTCTTGAAGCAACCAGCGCGTGCTGGCACTGGCCATTCTGCAGCCGCGGAGGCTGGGCGTCTACGTGGTGGAAGGCGTGGGCGGCAGCGGCATGGCTGCCAGCTACTTCCGCCTCACGCTGCGCTACGAGCACTTGCTGGGGCTCGACGGCGAGCACTTTACGGCCTACAACCTCATCTACGGCCCATTCGGCGCCGCCAGCGCCAGCTCCGGAGCCGCCGCACGCTCAGAACGCGATCACCTGTGCGTGCAGTCGCTGGACGGCCGTCTGCAGTTCTTCGAACAGGACCGCTTCGCTTTCCTGCAGCCGCTCAACCAGAGCTTCCTGCCTGGCGCGCTCTGCTACGCCCCCGGCATGGACGCCATACTCGCCGCCACTTCGGACCTGCAGCTCGAGTGCTATCGCTACCAGGTGCTGGCTTCAGCTTCGCTCAAGAAACGCGGCAATGCACTTGACGAGGAGGACGGGAAGGAGGCTGACAGTCGTCGCGGGGCTGCTGCAGCCAGCCTTGTGCACTGCGAGTGGAAGCTGAACGTTGGCGAGCCCATTCTGGACATTCGCGTGGCACGTTGCTCCCCGCAGGAATCAGCGACGAGCTTTGACGTGCTGGTGCTAGGCGAGAACACACTCTTCGGACTGAAACCCAGTGGGGACGTGTATCTGCAGAAGCGGCTGGGCTTCCACCCGTCTGCCTTCTGTCCCTTCCGTCGCTACGTCTCGACCGGAGAGCGTGGCGCCGGAGGGCTGGACAATCTGCTCGTGGCCAGCCACGCCAAGCTCTGGACCGTCTTCAAGGACAAGGCGCTCATCTGGTCGGCCTGTCCGAGCGTCGTGCCTGTGGCAATGCGCGTGGCCGAGTTTGGCGGCGTGGACGGCATGGTGGTGAGTCTGGACGCTGACGGAGCGCTGAGTGTCAATTACATGGGCACGGATCCCCCGTCCACGGCTGTGGTGGCGCCTGACAGCAAGGAGGTCAACTACGAAGAGATGGATGAAGAGCATCGACAGCTACTGAACGTCATCCGTCGCGCACAGGGTGAACGCCGAACTGAGCCTAAAGACCGCGTACTTCTCCGAGCTCAAGTGCCAGCGCTGTTGGACGCTGCGATGGACCGGAAGGAGGACTTTCAGCGTCGGGGAGGAGCTCCCACAGCAGAGACTCCGGCCAGCGGCGTGCAGCTCACCATGCGCGTGTATGTGACGTACACGGGCGCGTCCCGCGTGTCGGACGTGACGCTGTCCGTGTCGACGCCCGAGAACGTGACGACGGAGCAGGGGTCCATTGTCATCGGCTGTATCGACGGTAAGGCGTCCACTCCGCTCATCATTCCGGTGGTTCTTCGACCCAACGCCAGTGTGATGCCCACGTCGCTGGCGGTGACGATCTCGGCCTCCTACACGCTCGAGACTGGCCAGCCCCGTGTCTCGCAGTGTCGTGTCCAGCTACCGCTCTGTCTGGCCTGCCGCCTCGTGCCGCCCGTCAAATCTAGCACTTTCAAGTTCACGCTCGAGACGAACCAGGAGCCACTGGAGCTGGCGTCGCTCTTCGACGACATGCTGCACCAGCCCAGTATGACGCAGGAGTGGGCCAAGCAGGTGGTGGCGGGCGGCGCCGGCACCAATGTGCTGAGCTTCCAGTACTACAACGGCGTGGAGGCCACCATCCTCGTGTCCAAGAACGCCGGGCGCTACCGCATCCAGTCCAACGAGCTCGAGGCGCTCTGGCTCGTCTCGCACGAGCTCGTGGCCAGGCTACGAAACTTCTTCTCCGCTCGTGAGCGAGGCTTCAACGCTGACGCCAAGAGCGGCGAGAGTGACGGCCAGGACGAAGCCAAAGGCGACGCCGCCGAGAACTCCGGCCTGGAGCTCTTCTACCAGGAACCTCTACCGCTGGCCGACTTCTTCGGCGCCATCGACGCGCACTTTGCGCTGCGCAAGGAGAAGCTGGCGCTGGCGGCGCAGCTCAATGACCGCGCGCACCAGTTCCGCGTGGTGCAAAAGCGACTGCTGGTGCGATACAAAGACCGCAGCCCCGCGGCTGTGAACTGTCTGGATGTGCTGCTGCACGGCACCTACGACCAGCTCGTGACGCTCTCGCACGCCATGGAAGCCGTGGAGCAGCGACTCGCACGCGCAGCCAACCGCTTGGCCTGCTGTGTGTCTCTCATCCTCATGCTCATCAAGTTCCGCTTCCATCTCACGACGGAAGACGCCCGCATACTGGAAGCGTATCTCTCCCCTGTCGTGAACGAGGCTGCGGGTGCTGGAGCGGCCGAGCAGGGCTGGGAAGAGCGGACAGACAGCGCCATGACGGAGCTATTGCGTACGACGCTGGCCAAGCAGCCGCAGCAGAGCAAGGACGCGGCTGTTGCCACCCAAACGGCGGCTGAGCTGCAGATGCAGGACGACACCAAGCGACTCAAGAAGCACATTACGATCGTCTGCGACCGACTGGGCAAGGGCGCGTCGCTGGTTCCGGGGAACGCCACGGCTGCGTCCGAGGCTGCTGTTGGCGCTAGTGAGCCTCCAAGTGAGGCCAAAGGCGAGTAGCGGAGGACCACAGGAGAGTTTGAGAAGTGGAAGGAACAGAGGAGAGGAGAGTGTCGAGCGCAGACAGTCAGATCAGTTGGAGCGGCTCGTGGCGATCGCTTTCACTGTGGAGAGAGAGATGGAAGCGCTTCTCCTTCTTGCTTGGCGCTTGCGGTGGCTGTACATGCAGATATCCTTTTTGCTACATAACGAGTCGGACGACTCACTCGCGGAGAGTGCAGGAGCAACTGCTGTTCATGCAGCTTGCCACTCATGCCGCCTCCCCTGCCGGGGTTGCTTTCGAGGCGGTTGCAGACTTGGTCCGAGGCCGCGACTGCGCTTTCCCCACGCGATGGCTCGGAGCTGCTGCCGAGGCTGCCGTCTTCGTTCGCCCGCCCTTCTTCCGCCCTCCAGACTTGGTAGACGAGCTGGATGCCGCTGTGTTGGCGTTGCTGGGCCCATGCGGCGTTGCGAAGGTCTCTCCAGCCGCCTTCCGTGCAGCTTTGCGCTCCTTGGCCTTCTTCTGCTTGGCCTGCTTGGCCTGGCTGCTGGCGCCACGGGCCTCACCTGCTGGGGGATGAAGTTCTGCGCCAGCTCCGCCTGTTGTCGGCTTCTTCTTCTTTAGCTTCTTCTTGGACGCGTTGGCAGGCTTCTTGGATGCATCGCCACCTGCAGACGTCTTCATGGCTTGCTCCAGCGCTCGCTCGCGTTGGATCTCGGCCAAGATCTCGCGTTGCTGCGCCAGGAAGGCCTGCTCCTCCTGCAGCTTCTGCACGTCCGCGAGTGAGACGTGGCCTGGTGTCCGACAGAGTCCCCAGCTGTTGACAGTGGAGAAGGCTCGCTGTGAAGACGCCCGACCGCCACTCAGTCGCGCCTTGGCTTCTCGCTCCCGAGCCGCTACCGCCTCCTCTTCCTGCTGGATCTGCTTGAGCGTCTTGGCCGGCGCCTTCTGCTCGCTCTGCAGTCCATCTGCACTCGCCACCGCCGGAGTGCTCCACGTGGGGGCAGTAGATACCTCCGCCTTCCCACGAGCGCCTCGACGCGACTTGGGCTGCTTCAGGAAGGCGTCCAGAGAGAAGGCCGTTACCTGCTCGTGCTCCACACCATCGTAACCCAGCACGTGCTTGCCGCTGCTGGCAACCACAGGAGAGAACGTGAGGCGGGGACTGGCGGACGGATGGCTACCGATGCTGGCCTTGCGCTGTGGGAGGTCTACGCTGCCCTTGCGCAGTGAGGGCGTGGGCAGCGGGAAGTCCTCCGTGGGTAGACTATGGCTGGTGATCATGGGCGAGAAGCCTGGAGACGCCGGTGGTGCTGCTGGCGTGGGCTTAGCGTGCGTCGTGCTGGGCTTGGCCTCGGTAGACACGCTCCAGGGACTGCTAGAGTCACGAACAGGAGCTTTGGAGCCGCTCTTGTTGGACAGGAAGGCGGTGAGCGGCACGAACTTACCAGCTTTGCGCCGGCTGCTGGGTTTGCTGGGCGTCAGTGGAGAGTCTACTGCCAGCTTCTCCTCGGACAGCAGCGCTGCATTCCCAGCCGCTGAAGCTTCTTTCTCCGACTTCTCATTTTGAAGGTGCGCGTTGCTGGCACTCTGCTTCTTGCCGACCTTGCGCTCCTTTGGTTGTCTCTCAGGGACGACACTGGAACCAGCAGGAGTCGCAGTGGCCTTTACTCGTGGCTTGCTCACGCTCTCGCTCTCCTCTTGCTCCACGGGTGGCAGCACGAGCTCAAAGAGCAGCTCCAAGCGGTCCTTCCCCACCACGTCCAGCACGGCATCCCAGTTGTTCTTCATGTAGGCCGAGCAATACGACTGCAGCCCCCGCGCAGCATAATGCTCTGCATACTTCCACACCGTCACGCAGTTGGCCACGTCCACGTACGCCGCGATCTTGCGCTCCACCAGCTCCTGGAGTGACGGCACAGCGCTCTCTTCACGAGGATACGCAGTCGACGGGAACTCTGGATGCACAGGCGCCACAAGCACCGCCGTGTGCTGGTGACCGGCCGCCACCGCCACCGCCTTCTTCACGCCAGCCACGCGCTTGGGACTGGGCTGCCACGTGTTGCCGCGCCCGTGACCCAGCACGCCCTGCAGGCCGCAGCCCCAAGTCACCAGATCACCACCCTGCGTGACCACAGCGCAGTGGTCTTGAGACGCACAGACACTCACCACCGCGCCGTAACTGGACAGCGCTACTTTCTGCGGGGCGGTGGGTGAAGCGGTGGGCCCGAGTGTGGGCGAGGCCATCTTCCGGTCCTTGGGCTCCTGTCCGTCACCGTCCTTGGGCTGGTGCGACAGCGCTGGTGCGTTGTGGCCCCAGGTGAACACGGCACCGCTGGCGCTGCGAGCGATGGAGTGATTCTGTGCGCACGAGACCTGCACAATGTCCACGCCCTGCTGCTTGCACGTGGGCAGCCACGTATCGGTCAGAAGCGCGCCTGGGCCAGACATGGCCATCCCACTGGCCGCTCCAAAGCTCACGCGACTGGGACGGTAGGAGCCGTATCCACATTGCCACACGTGGCCACGACTGCGTCCGTTGCGGGAGCAGCGCAGCACCACGCACGTGTGCCAGTCCGAGAGCGCCAGTTGCTCTGCACGCACAACGTCGTAGTCGCCGTAGACGACGCTCAGCGGGTGTCTGGGTCGTAGCGCATCCACACTGCGTGGAGTAGCGTCGGGCTGATCCGTGCCGCAGCCTTCCTTGCGTCCCAATTGACCGCGTCGGTTGCTGCCCCACGTGTACACGACGCCGTTCTGAGCGTCGATAGCAGCCGAGTGACAGCCTGAAGCCGCGATCTCAGCCACCACGTGCGTCTTGAAGGCATCCACGCGCTTGGGAGTGAGACGACTCTGCGACGAGCACGACTTGCCTGGATGGCCCAGCTGGCCGAAGCTGTTGGAACCCCAGGAGAAGACTTGACCCGTGCGGGAGAGCGCCAGCGTGTGGTTCTCGCCCGCCGCCACCTTTTGCATGGGCGTCGTGGCTAGTGACGTCAGTTTCGTGGGCTCAATGCGGCTGGAAGACGAGCAACAGAGCAAGCAGCAGCGTCAGGCACTGAGGAGAACGGGAAGACAGCAAGGAGATCAGGTTCCAAGCAAACGTACTCAAATTCGGAGCCCGTGCCAAGCCGGCCGCCTTTGCCAAAGCCCCAGACAAAGCATTCACCCGCGGCGTTGAGTGCGATGGTGTGGTACTTGCTGGCGCTCACTTGCACAATGGGGGAAGCCGCCGACAGCGTCACGAGTCTTGGCGACACTTGCACATCGGCGTTGGGCAGGTGGTAGCCCAGCTACAGGCAGCAAGAACAGCAGCAAACGGTCAGTCGTGAAGCCTTCTATTGTGCGAAGCGCACATGTGGCTGAGTTGGCGAGAGACCTACCTGATAGTCGCGCTTGCCAAAGGTGTAGACCATGCCGCCAGTAGCTCCAGCGTCCGTGGGTTCCAATAGCGCCGCCGCCTCTGCACGACCCGCAAGTCGCGTGGATAGCAGCTGCATGGGACTCTGCCGGGCAAAGTCCCTGGTGTCGTGCAGGTATCTGCGCAGGAACTTCTTCCCGAAGCGCGTCTGCGCATGGCGTAGCAGCAGCAAGGAGGCTGGCGATTCGAATGGGCGTAGGATAGCAGTGGACAGACAAGTGTTAGAGCGCAGGAGCCTCCTCCGATCGGCCCACAGAGCCAAGCGCAGAGACCACTAACTGGATAGGTGCTCGTGGTACAGACTGCGGTGCAGCGGCGTCCAGCCCGACTCCTGCCAGTGCGCACACAAGCCAGCCACGCGTCGCAAGTGAGTAAGCCGGTCTGTTGCCTGGCCTCCGCTTAGCGCACGCCCGTAGGGGAGAGGCGCGCACCCAGTCTGCAGCCATGAGGTCCGCTCCGTGGCGTAGCAGCAGCTGCACCGCCGCGTCGTTGCCGCGCGCTGCTGCCACGTGCAGCGGCGTCTCGCCCAAGTCGTTGCGCTCGTCCGCGGTCGCGTCGTCTCCCAGCAAACGGCGCAGCGCTGGGAGCGTCTCCGCTGCCTTGGCGCATGCCCACACGTCCAAAGTCGTCGCTGCCATCGTCCCAGTCGTGCTCGCAGGGGCTGGTGGCGTGTCTGCCTCCGCTAGCGCTCGCTTCTCCGTGACGACTAGTTCTCCCTGCAGCTCGCCATGTTGGAGCTCTTCTGCCAGACGGGAGCCTCTCCGGGTTTGGGGGCTCGCGAACTCGGACTTAGGCGGGTCGAAGCTCGGCTCGTGATTGGCCAGTGCGCGTGTCAGTAGCGAGCTGACACCGGCGACGTCAGCATGGGAGGAGAGTGACGTCCAGGATCAGCAGATCGCGTCATTTCTCCTTCGCGCCCGCCTCCAGCAGCAGTAGCAGCAGCCTCCAGCAGCAGCCTCCAGCAGCATGAGCGCCTCCATTCCGCAGCTGCGGGAGCTCTTTATCGACGGGCAGTGGGTGGCGCCTGCGCGCAAGGGCTATCTGGATGTGCTGAACCCCGCGACGGAGGAGGTGGTGCAGCAGGTGGCCAGCGCCACGTCGGAAGACGTGGACTTGGCAGTGCAAGCGGCTGCGCGCGCCTTCGAGACGTGGGGCGCCACCACGGGCGCCGAGCGCGCCGTGTACCTGTGCGCCATGGCCGACCTCGTGGAGCAGCGGATGGACGCGCTGAGTCGTCTGGAGGCCGTGGACAACGGCAAGCCGCTGGTGGAGGCCGTCGTGGACATGGAGGACGTGGTCAAGTGCTTCCGCTACTACGCGGACCTGGCTGAGAAGCTGGACGCGCGGCAGTACGAGGCGGTGGCGCTTCCCGACGAGAGCTTCCGCGGCGAGCTGCGCTACGAGCCCGTGGGTGTCGTCGCCGCCATCGTGCCGTGGAACTACCCGGCGCTCATGGCGCTCTGGAAGCTGGCGCCGGCGCTCGCGGCGGGTTGCACCGTGGTGCTCAAGCCGTCGGAGGTCACGCCTCTGAGCGCGCTGCAGCTGGGCCAGCTGGCGGCCGACGTGGGGCTGCCGCCTGGCGTCCTCAACGTGGTGCCTGGTGTGGGCTCGGAGGCAGGCGCGTCGCTAGCGCGCCACCCACTGGTGCACCAAGTGGCTTTTACAGGCGGCGTGCCCAACGGCGTGGACGTCATGGGTGCGGCGGCCAAGGACATCAAGCAGGTGTCGCTGGAACTGGGCGGGAAGTCTCCTGCCATTGTCTTTGACGCCTTCAACATGGAGCGGACGGTGGAATGGGCCATGTTCGGTTGCTTCTGGACCAACGGCGAGATCTGCAGCGCCACGTCGCGACTGCTGCTGCACGAGGACTTCGCCGACGAGTTCATCGCGCGACTTGTAGCCGAGACGGAGAAGCTAGTGGTGGGCAACCCGTTGGACAGCCGTGTGCAGGCCGGCCCGCTGGTGAGCAAAGCGCAGCAGGAGAAGGTGCAGGGACTGCTGGACAGCGCGCTGGCGGAGGGCGCGACGCTGGCCGGTCAAGCAAAGCGTCCCGGCGACGGCAAGGGCTTTTTCGTGCCGCCTGCCATCGTCACGGGCGTGCAGCGCCACATGCGCGTGTGGAAGGAGGAGCTCTTCGGCCCCGTGCTGGCCGTCATGACCTTCAAGACGGAGGAGGAGGCTGTGGCGCTGGCCAACGAGTCGGACTTTGGACTCGCGGCCGCCGTGTTCAGCTCGGACGACGCGCAGCTCAAGCGGGTGACCAAGCGCCTGCGCGCCGGCATCGTCTGGAACAACTGCTCGCAGCCCTGCTTCGTGGAGCTGCCCTGGGGCGGCGTCAAGAAGAGCGGCGTGGGTCGGGAGCTGGGGCCCTTTGGCATCAACGGCTACCTCGAACCCAAGCAGATCTGCTCGTACGTGGCCGACAAGCCCTTCGGCTGGTACCTCAAGGCGTGAGGTACATGCACACGTCACATGTCGTCGTTGCATTGAAGTGGCCCAGTATCAGAACCACCGCAAAGGAATCAGAGCGGCAGTTGCGAAAAACCTCCCATGAAGCATATGTAGTTCATTGGATGGGTTCTTCCGACTTGCCCATGTCCGATCCACAACTCGCCTCGATATATCCCGAAGTTACCGTGAGATACCCAAGTACCGTCCTGGCCCTAGTGGACATACCGTTTGCTGTTCTAGGTCGATGTGTGTGAGCAAGCTAACGCACACCTGACACCGCGGAGTAGGCGTCTCCGGGCACCCGGACTCCAGGAGCCCGAGTGAGCA
>JAADYK010000644.1:0-16079 GCA_023338225.1 Halophytophthora batemanensis
CAAGCTCCGCTGCACGACCGTTGCTGGCTGCTATAGCATTTCCAGCAGAAATTTGCCAGCGTGAAGGTGCCCTACAGGGTGAGAACACGACTAGAACCAAGGCCAGGTCTTACGCAAAGTCTTATCCTCAACCCAAGCTGAGTAAATTTGGCACCCACTTCTGCACACTTGTTTGCTGGTAGTCCCTGTATATCCATGCAATTTGGGACAACGGGACTGGCCACAGCTCAGGAGTACCCCCAGCGGAACTGTGGCAGGGCTACTTCACCGTTGCGTGGGTCCTCCAGCCGTTGGGAAACAACGGGCTTTTGATCTCGTCGGTAACTGGTTAGAGACTCAGCGGGTTGTGATTGGTTTAAGTCGTTCCATGTCGGGGGGAGGGAGGCTCATAGCCATTCGTAGATATCTCATTTGGGCGGACTATTGTCTATAGTTTAGTCTATGCCTTTAGATTAAGAGAAGGCCGCCGGACATTGTATGGATTTAGTCTGTATCTTTCCTAAGAATTGCGTCTCTGGGTCTTGAGCCTGGATGGATACAACCCTATCTCTTTTGCTCTATTGAGCATGCTCACGCCCGCCACAGACTCCATATGGCGTGCTTTTCAACGACTCTCAGAGTCACACTTTCTCGAACCTGGATGCTATGCAGCTCAGCTGAAGAGGGTCATACAGCCCTTAAAGGTAGTCGCATCTCTGTGTACTCAAACGGTGATATCGAGTTTTGTGACATTGAAGTCGCAGGTAGATTTGCAAGCGTGATATCAACAATTATGCGCATACTCTTTTTGGCTTGAAGGATTGATAGCCAAATTATTTGCTTTTGGATGGATCAATCAACGAGACGAAGTAAAAAGATCTACACAAAGTATACGTGAACGACTATGCCAAATTTCACCCGAAATCATACCATAGAGTTGGCAGATCCCAGAATAACCTGGTCTTTGAATTTTGCTGTCATCAACAAGATGAGAGTTTCATCCTTGGCCAATCAGAGTGCGAGAATTGTGGCTTAACCTTCATGTGTCCGAAATAGGCTGCTCATTTCGGACAAACGGAAGTTAAGTTACAAATCTGAGAGGTTTGGACTCCCCTGAATATAAAGTATCGCAGTGTTGAGGAACAACACTTCTTGCAGGTTCTTGCGACGATTTCATCAAATTTGGTAATGGTGGGTGGACCACCTAATATTTGGGCTTTTGGCCTTAAGATTGCAACCTCTGCGAACGTCGTGCAGGTATATCGATCCAGAGTGAGCTCCGCAGACGCCACGGTATTTCTTGACGCGCACACACTTTTCTATCTTGCACTCGGTCGGAGGCGCGTTCTCCCGCTTCATGCTGATAGGAGAATCGTCTAAAACCAGTCCGTCGTAGTAACCGAACTCTCATCGTGAGTTGTTCGCCAGCAGGATCAATCCAAATCGGCCATTGATCTAGCCGAATCGCCACCGCAAGGGCAGCAAAGTCTATGCAGCTCGGGCGGAGGTGCTGTTTCACACGGCCCGCGTGCTCAGCGTGGTGAACGACGCGACCACAGTAAAAGCACTCGCAGCCGACAGAACGTTTTTCGCCTTTGAGAGAAGGCGTGGCCAGCACCTTAGCCCGCTCTTTTTCGCACGGCCACTTCCCCGTCTTGCGAATTCATGTGTCGTGGTTCCAGCCCAAAGTTGTGGAGGCGGGTGGTTCTCCAGTCACGCTCCAACGCTGCTTCCCAATGCCGTCGAGTCGGAAAATTGCCGCCGGATCGAGTTGTGCGATCTGTGTGGATGGAGGCAGCTGCAGCAGTGCCGGCGAAGGTGAAACACGGGCCCGCCACGGTTGTCAGCACTTCACTTCGCGATCGGCGCTTCAACGTGCCTGAGATGTCTTAGAGACAACCCAGCGTCTTTTCCAGCATCTCAAACAGCAGAGCAAGGACTTCTTATGGCGTGGTGAACGAGTATGATGCCCCAGAGAGTTGTGGACTGTGGGGTAGCATCATTGAGGCAGTCCATTGCGAGATAGCAAGCGTCCTTTGAAAATTACCCGTCAGGACTTCACCCGCGGCCTGGAGTTGCCTTGCTTTGGTCGCGCATACGGCAATAGTGGTGTTGAGTCGCTGTATGAGAGAAAAAGGGAGAAATGCGCTTCTCCGCCTTCTCTCTCATAAAGCAAGCTGACCGCAATGGCGTCTAGCCTCTTCGCACGCCGCGATTTTTGCGAGCTCCGCCTGCTCTCCTTGTTCCGTCACGGCAAGGACAAGATCACCGTTCGTTGCGCCTTAAACCACGAGTTCATCACCGCAGTCCACTACCTCCGCTTGTGTCCGCGCTGCCGACGCTCCGCCTCCGCTGGCGAGGCCACCATGGCTTGGGTTCTAGAGGAACTGACTGGACTCCCATGGGTCTCAAACCGTACGGAGCTGGTCACCCTCCTAGAGCTAGACGCCTGGTGCGCCTTGCTGCGGATGGCCTTCGAGCCACAAGGGACCCGACATCACGTTCGCGTTCGAGCGTGGATGGCCGAAGACAATTTCCAAGATCTCCTGATGCGGGACGCTCGCAAACGGGTCGAGGCCGAATTCAAGAACATCCGGCTTGAGATTATTGAGGACGGGGAGTTCACCGACATCGTGCAGCAGACGGCGGCCGCTCTAGCGCGGTTTGGCCTCCCTGTTCCCCCTGCACTCGGCTTGGTGGCGATGGAGAGAGCCTTCCTCGCTCACCGCGCTCGTGTGCTCGCCACGCCACCGAACGGTGGTCGTCGAGCCGCCCCGGGCCGTCCCAGGACCCCTGTGTGTGGCGCCACCTTTCCGAGGCCCTGCGGTCCAGTCCCCCTTTTCTGGCCACCTGGCTGTTACCAATCTACCACTGAATCCTCACGAGTTGCCAGCACCTTGCTCATAATCATGCCCCTTAACATCAACGGCAGGATCGACCAATCACAGGTAGTATGGTCTAGCTATGAGCCAGTTTGGTTGCACCGCGCTCCATTGTGTCATGGAGCTCGACCGCGTAAGAGCACGAGTGCTCCGCTCGCTCCAGACGGATCAAGGAAGAGTCGTGGTTCCAGTGGGAAGAGCACTACACGACGAAGGCCTGCTCGTGCTGCGGGGGAACCAGCCGCAGCATCGCCAGCGAGAAAGTCTTCTCGTGCGCGCACTGCAGCCTGACGCTCGACCGCGACGTGATCTCTGCCCGCAGCATCTACTTGAAGAACGAACGTGTGCTCACTCGGGCTCCTGGAGTCCGGGTGCCCGGAGACGCCTACTCCGCGGTGGTTCGTTGCGCGTGAGCTTGCTCGCACACATGGGCCCGACACAGGAAACGGCACGCCGTCTAGGGCCAGGACGGTACTCGGGTATCTCGCGGCAGCTTCGGGATACCGAGGCGGACTGTGCCTCTGGTCTGACTTTTCGAGTCAGCGGTTGCTGGAGCCATCTTTTCTTCGCTGAGCAGCGCGCGCTCTGATTGGCTGAGCTGCAGTGGATCCACTTCGGCGGGAGAATCGCAGACCCAACGCTGATCAGGATGTGGCCCAGCGGGTCCAAAGAGCTCAGACGCCGCCACATGCACCAGGCGAGCGCAGTATCGGCCGCTGCGTCGCCGCCCACACCTCTAAAATTGGTGGCGGATCCAAATGGCCATTTGAAGGGCCGCGCCAAGCCCAAGATGCGCCTCGCCAGTGGCCTAATTCACTTGGCTAAAGTAAACGGCTGGCTTCCCGCAGCTGACTGCGCGTGCTATGCTCGCGGACGAGCCAAGCTCGGCCTCTTTTCCAGTTTCAGCCCTAGCCCCTGGGTTCCCAAATGCGATTCCGCTAAAATCATGCTTATCCGATACTGCGTGTTTCCTGTGCTAGCCCTGCCCTATATCCAGATACCTTCTTTATTTCAAGCATCCTTCTACAGTCGATAGCGCGGCGCTCTGATAAAGACCTAGACCAAGTTCCGGATTAGTACTGGAGGTTGGCGGCGAACCTTCCCAGACCCAAGTGTCCCTTGTAGTGGGTGGGTGGGCTGAGCGAGGGGCGGCCCTCTAGATTTCAGTTCGCAATTCTCCGTGGAAGCCGGAACGAGGGAACTGGCGCTTGGTAGCCACACACCAGGGCCTAAACGAGAGCCGAGCCTAACCAGCTCGGCGGACAGCCACACCGCGCGCACGAAGCGAAGCGAAGCAGAGGAAAGCGGCCCGGCCACACGCGGAGATGGTGTCTGCGCGGGTGGGCACGACGCCCACAACGCAGCGCGCCACCAAGAAGCGCAAGAGCTGCGATCCCGCGGCCGTCTCCACGACTGCGTCCACGGCTGCGTCCACGGCTGCGTCCACGGCTGCGTCCACGGCCACGGCCGCGCGATGCTCGCTCTGTGACTTCAGCGCGTCCACACTCGACCACTTGCTGACGCACGTGCGCGAGGGCCACAAGGCCACGACCGAGCCACAAATGGGTACGTAACATGTGGCGAGCCTCGGTGAGTGGACTAGACTCCGTCGTCCCGTCGAGCATGTGGCTAACACGATGCCTATCTCTCGTTGTGTCTATCCTGTATCCTGCAGTGCTGCCGTTGCAAGTGGCGCAAATGCTGGCGCAGTACGCACTGGAGCACGCGGCGCTGGGCGGCGCCACTAGCAGCTGGCTGAGCGAGTTGAAGCAGCAATACCGCACGGCGAGCACACTGGCCGCAGCACTACACCAGCAGGACACGCGGGCGGTGGTCACCACTCTGCGTGAGTTGCAGGAGTCCACACCCGCGACTCTATGGCTCACGCTGCAACAAGCTCTTCATCTCGCGCAAGAGCCTAAAGCAACCAGGCCAGAGTCTAACCTGGCCGCAATCAAGGCGGAGGCAACCACAACCCCCGGCCGGCCACACGTAGGGTCTCCAAGTCACGAGGAGGAAGCGGCCCAGGCTCTCACGGGCCTGCGCGGGACTGGGACCGGGACCGGAGCTATTCCGTCCGCAACCGAAGCCGCAGCCGCAACCACGACCACGGCCGCGCGGCCGCCCAAGCCGTCCCCGACGGCCACCAGTCGATCGCAGCCCAGCTTTCCCAGCTTCCCGCTGTCCATCACTGCGCCGCCACCGCAGCCGCAACCTGTGGCTGGCCGCAGCTCACCGCTCTTCCCGACCGGTGAGCTCTTCCCGTCCACGCCGGCCACCCCCGCCACCCCTTCCACACCGTCCTCGCTCCCGAGTCTCTTCTCGCGGGGGTTCCTAGCGCCACTGGGCTCGCCGACTCCGGGCCATGCTCCCGCGACCACAGCGCCGATGCCAGGCTGGCCGGAAACGCAGGTGTCCCCGGCCTCACTCACCCCAGTTTACTACCGGTCCTTCCCAAGCGGGCCGCACGGCCCAACCACAATTGCGACTGCAACTACAACCGCGACCGCGACCGCAACCACGACCACGTCCCCCACCAAGCGCAAACGCCTGACATCCAAGCAACTGAGCGTGCGCTGCGACGCTGAGGTGGCGGCCGCGCGTGCTGCGGCTCTGGGCCCTTCCACGGCCGTCCTGGGGCCCGGGACGCCACCTCCAGCTACACGCAAGGCCAACCCTCGACGCTGGACCAAGGATGAGGACGAGGCGCTACGGGCGGCCGTGGAGAGCCACCGTGAGAAGAACTGGAAGGCCATTGCGGCCCACGTGCCTGGGCGCAACCACACGCAGTGTCTGCAGCGGTGGACCAAGGTGCTGGCTCCCGGACTAGTAAAAGGTCACTGGTCCCCGTCCGAAGACGCACTATTACGCCGTCTTGTGGCCACGGAGCAGAAGAACTGGGGCGAAGTGGCCGCCAAGATCCCAGGTCGCACGTCCAAGCAGTGTCGCGAGCGCTGGCACAACCACTTGGACCCGTCCATCGTCCGCGGGGCTTATACTCCCGAAGAGGACAGGTTGATTCTGGAGGCGCAGGCGCGACTGGGCAACCGTTGGTCGGTCATTGCGGCCATGCTGCCCGGCCGCACGGAGGACGCGGTGAAAATCCGCTGGAAGTCGCACTGTCGCGTCTGGCGCGCCAGGAAGTATCTGCGCAAACCCAACGCGTCTGGCGACGACAGCGCCCCAATGGCAGACGCACGGACCCCGCGGACCCCGCTGTTGCCGCCTGGAGGCGAGTTGGCGTGGCCGGCCGTGACTGCGGCCGCAGACGCCGCGGCCAAAGAGGTCGCAGAGGAAGCTGCGGGCAATGTGGCTGCAGCCTCGGATATGTAGATAGCAATATGAGCCCTCGAGAGGGACACGTGGGAATACAAAGCGCGAGTGTGATGAGTGTGATCTGTCCCGGGGACAGTTGTGGACGGTTGGGGCCAAGCGGCGCGGCCCAACGGCCGGGTGTGTCTCTGGCAGCACGAAATCTTCCCCCGACTGTCTAGAGCGCCACTAAGCCATGGCGGACGACGCAGAAGCCCCGGCCGGCGCCAGCGAGCAGCCCACGAGAGATGTACGTCGGTAGATCGGGCTGGAAAGTGCTCTCGACTGCACCGCTTATCGCTGTTTATGGCTCTGTGACTCAACTAGGACGTGAGTGTGACTCTCATGGGGAACGTCCTTGAAAAACTACGCGTCCTGCAATACGAGCGCGAGCTGGGCAAGAAGCTCACAACACCGTACACGGAGACACAGTTCGCGGGGCCCACACTGAGCGCCGGCGCGCAATTCAAGAGTTTCTTGGAGCTGGCAGGCTCTCTGCTGCGGCTCTGCGGCCAAGATCTGGCTGTGGACAAGTATGACGACCCCAACACGAGCGTCAACAAACTCATCCTTACACTCAAGGCCATGGGCTTCCCGCTGGACTTTCCGGCCGCGCGGCTCAAGCTGGGCCACGGAGAGGCTGTGTGCGCGGCCCTAGACTTTATCTGCGACCAAGCTCTCAGTGCCAGACGCTTCGAGTGGCCACGGCCGCAATACCCTAAAGAAGACTTTGCGGACGAAGCCACAGTGGATGAGGATGCGGAGGTGGACGCTGCGGCCGAAGACGACGTGGATGGAGGCCCGCAAGACGCCCAGGACGCTGAGGAACTCTATAGCGACCTGGTAGGGGCAGCCACAGCCGTACAGGAACCCGACCAACTGGACCAGAGCTTCCAGCAGATGATTGTGAGCGACGTGGACCCGCTGCGCTGGCAAACAGAGTTGGAGCGCGTAGGTCCGAGGCTTAAGCTGCGTATGGACGGCCGTGCGGCCGGCAAGGAGTGGCACACGCATCTGTCGCGCTCACGTACGCATGAGAGCGTATTGACGGAGTTGCGACCGCGAGCCACTGCACAGTTGCGGCTGCTCAGTACGCAGTTGGCTGAGACCACTGCACGCATGGGTGTGAAGGAGAAGAGCGTCAACAACCAGCAAGAAAACGCGCGGCAAGAGGCGCAGGCGCTGAGGGAGAAACTTGCGGCGGCAGCAGAGCGCAGCAAAACCGCCGCCGACCGCGTGCACGCCATGGCGGCCGAGCACGCCGACACGACGGAGCGACTACGAGAGACCAAGGCCGTCATGGACGCACGCGGAGCCACCATGACGGACACGTCCCCGCTGGTGCACATCAAGGACGCGCTCAAGACGCTGGCAGCCGAGACGAAGCACTTTGAACTGCGATTGGGTGTTGTGGGTCACGCGCTACTGCAGGCCAAGTGTCGACAGGCAGGAGCTGCCAGCGCCAGACGTCGCGGGCGAGAAGCTGCGTCTGCTGATGGGCAGAGCTACCAGGACCCCGAGTACGATCCCAGCGACGAGGATTCGAGCTAACTGGCCCGTCTAAACACTGATGGATGCACAGTGGGCCAGGTGTCACAAATGTAGCCATGTGTCACAGATGTAGCCATGTGGCGGGACAGCCTGAACGAGAAGCAGTAACCAACGAATGAGAGCAACACAGCAGGGAGAAAGCACGCATGTAGCTGCGATTGGCACGTCTAGCGTTAGAGCTGGGCGAAGGAGGTGATGGTCGGGAAGGGGTGGCTCTCGGGCAGCGGCTTGTTGCCCGGACGCACGGACAGCACAGTGTCCAGTCCAGCCGCAGCAGCCGCCTGCGCTTCTTCAATGACGTCTGTGACGAAAAGCACGTCGTGGCCGCCGTCCACGCCCAAGCTCTGCAGAATTTCGCGGTAGCTGTCGCTTTCGCGCTTGTGGCCTACCTTGGTGTCAAAGTAGACGCTCAGATGCTGGCGCAGATCGCCCTTGTCCGAGAACTGGAAGAGCAGTTTCTGCGCTTGGCGAGAGCCCGACGAGTAGATTCCCACGCGCACGCCGCGCATCTGCAGGCGCGCCAGACAGGGCGGTACATCCGCGTACACCTGTGCCTTGAGCTCGCCACTCTCATAGCCCTGACGCCACATGTGGCCCTGCAGCGCCTTGAGCGCGCCGATCTTGCGGTCCGCCGCCACGTTCCACTGCACGTATTGCGTCAGTTGCGTCACGAGTTGTTCAATGTCCTCCGTGGCCTCCAGCGCCGGCGGTTCGAGCCCAGCAGCTTTATCCTCTTGGTGTTGCGCCCGCAAGGCCGCGACGTCCACTACAGTGTCCTCTGATGCCCAAGTCTCGCGTAAGTAGCTCTCCACTTTAGCTTCCACGTACGGGAAGAGCACATCGTGCACGAAGGAAATGGGCGTCGTGGTGCCTTCCACATCCAACAGCACCACCTTGTGTTTCTCCCCCAGACTGGGTGTCTCCGTAGCGTCCACCACAGCCACGTCCTCGCCACGTGGACACTTGTGAGGGTTCCCAGTGGCCACAGCGCTCACAGGAGGCTGTGTGTAGTCCAACCCGAGCTTCCGCATCTCCACAGCCGCTTCGAACAGATAGTGGAGGCACTCGGCGTGGCGCTTGGCCGCTTCCCACGTCTCTCCCCATACAAAGAGCCCGTGGCGACGCACGAGGACAGCTGAAGCTGCCGGGTAGCGCTGCAAAACCAGCTTCAGTGGCTCTGCGAGGGCTGACTCCGACGACTCATTGTCCAGGATGGGGATCACCAGAGTATCACTGTAGCCGTGGCCCTTCAGGCCCTTGATCATCTCCTGATGCGAGATGCGGAACTCGCTCTGGCCGTCGCACAGCGCCGCCGCCAGGTTGCACGTGAGTCCGTGGCTGTGCAGCACCACAGCAGCGTCTCGCAGCTGGTGCGCATGCAGGAAGAGCGGCGCGCAGTCCGAGAGTTTCGGCGCTTTCTGACCTGGTTTTACCTCCGGACGACCCAGAATGGAGCCGTCCAGACCCAGAACGAAGAGATCGGTCGGCTGCAGACGCTCCTTGGCCACTCCAGACGGCGTCACGTACACACGCTCGCCTTGGCGCAGACTCATGGCGCCCCCTGTGCCCGTCATCCACTCGGTGGAGTAGTACTGTCGACAGAGTTCGCACACGAGCTCCCGGGCTTGGAAAGAGTCGTTGGAAGGTTGTAGCGCCGCGTCCTGAGCTCGCGTGAAGCGCGCTACGAGCTTGCAAGGCGCAGTACTGGGATGAAGCAGCTCCACAGCGTCCGCAGCATCTTCCAACACGAAGCGACGCAGTACATCGGCCTGGAGTTCCACGCGGTGGCCGGCGGAGAGCCGACAACGCACCCAAAAGTCGGCGGAATCACGCACATCCAGCCAGACCGAGCCACGCGCCACCTCATACGTCTGCGCCGTCGCGCTGGAGTGCTCGCTCTGCAGTTCCGGCGTCAAGGCGAACGCAGTAGCGTCCGGGAGTGCGGCGGAAGTGCAGCTCAGCTGCACACCAATCTGGCGCAGAAGAGCGGGTGTCGCGCGCTCCGACGGCGCATCCAGGTAGTGCAGACGGAGCGTCTCCGGGGCCAGTGTCACCTGCCGCGCGTGACGCACACACAGCCGCAGCTGCGGCGTCAGTCTTCGCAGCATGGCGCGTCCAGAGCCGTCCGCAGAGAGTCTTCTCCTACCTCTTTCTTGGTCGTCATTGCTCCGATTCGATGTGTGTCAGTCCAGATCTGGATCTGCGGCTGGCTGGCGCAGACGCTGGGGCCACTTTCCGCCAATCATGCTGTTGCTGTAGGCCTTCGCACCAATGGGAGATGGTTTGTGCGGCCCATTTGTTCCAATCAGCTAGGCGTATGGAGTGTTAGTTTAGAGGGAGGGGTACCGTGTACCAGTCGCTCGGGTCGAACAGCTCCGCTCCATTGGCAAGAGTCACGCAGCTCAACAGTACAAATGGCTGGGAAGCAGCCGCAGGAACGCAAGAGCGGCGACGCCGTGCGGCCGCGCGTGGACGCCTCTGGCGCCAGACTAAGGTGCGTCCTCCCTTTGGCGTCTTCTCCTCTATCTTCGCGAGGCGGTCGCATCCACTAACGCGTTTTCCTTGTCCTACTACCCCCACTTCTCTCCATGCCATCTCACGCCAACTCGTCCAGCTCTCTCCGTACTTCGGGTGCTACCGACGCCCCCAGCGCCCCTACGCGGCGACCAAAGGTACGTGCATGCTCCCCTTATCCTCAACTACTCAACGCCTGGCACTAAATCTCCATACCTACTGTGATTTCCTCGTAATCCCTCTAGTTCGTGCCCAAGGCCGCGAAACGGCGTCCCATTGAAGGTCGCACCGGTGCGGCTGAGGCTTCATCTCGCTCTACCAGCGACTCCCAGCCACACTTTAGCACTCCAGCTCCCACACAGCGCGATGTGAAACCTTCTCGCGGCGATTTGGGCCGTCGTGGCGGTCGTGGAGGCCGCGGGCGCGGTCGTGGTCGCGGTGCTTTGCCTTCCGGCAAGGTCATGTTCGTCGGAACGCTCTCTGGCGGCTCGTCCTTCAGTGGTGCGCCTTCTACTGTGCCAGCTAAGAGCAGCAGCAGCTTCTCGGCTGCAGACGGCACTGGTATCAGCGTGTTAGACGAGGTAGAGCTGCCTGGAGCCTCAGCGCCCGACGTGCCCATGGAGCAGTGGCCGCCGGAGATCAAGTCGCCAATGGAGCCCATGGCGCTGCCGCTGGTGCCACAACCTGAGCCAGAGAGCACTGGTGCCGTCTTCTGTGACGCGTCGGGCCAATTAGTGCTGCCGGATGACACGCTCTTCTTCCTGCAGTTGCCCACGACGCTCCCGCTGGCGAATGTTACGAGTAGGAAGGTCAAGACGGATGGAGAGGGTGACGAGGCCATGGAGAGTGCCGACGAGAAGGAGAAGCAGGAGAAGAGCGAGATGAGGTTCGTTGTTGTGGGTATCTGTGGGTGTGGCAGGCTGTGAGCGAGACTGATTGAGTGGCTTTTGATGGTTTGAAGTGACGATGCGGTGTTCGACGGCTCCATCTCCACGGCGCCTGGCGGGTTTATTGGCAAGGTAGGATCTAAGTCTGGTTGAGACGACTACGGCTGTATGGTGGTGGGGACTGGGGACTGAAAGTGGTTTATGGTGCTGTGGATGTAGCTGCGTGTGCACAAGTCGGGCAAGACGGTGCTGCTGCTGGGGGACAAGCAGTTCGAGGTGGCCACGGCGCAGACGCCGTCCTTCTGCGAAGAGCTCTACGCCGTCAACGCGCACGACAAGCAACTCAGCATGCTGGGCAACATCGAGCGCCACCTCGTGGTCACGCCCGACTTTGACGCTCTGCTGCAGTAGCCGCATAGCCGCAGCAGCCACAGCAGCCGCAACAGCCACCCCGTGTTTAAAGCTGCCATAGACAGACCGCTTAGCACTTTCGCAGCCTTTGCTCACCCAGTGGGAGATTTCGCTGGTGGGCTGGTGCTCCTGGGGGCCAATGCGTGTGCGTTGCGGTGTCATCCGCTTGCCAGAGTCGCAACCAGTGGAGGTGTTGAGGGCCCGTTGGCCGCGTCGGAGGGCCGGATCTAGGGATACTACAACCAGTGAAGACCGCAGATGGCCTCGGAGAAGTGGCGACTTGACTCGCTGCGTGTGACCGGGAAGACGAACAGAGCGAACAAACATGAAGCCATGTCATGGTCCGCCCATATGTAGAAACTTCAAGTTGCGACTTCTGACGGCAGGATATGCCCGTTTCCCCACCTGCACGCACTACATCGAGAACCGCACAACCGTGCACGTGCACGTGCACACGTGTCTTCAGTGCAGGTAGCATGCTCGCACGCCCATTCGGCCACATCAGCAGGCTATTTCCATGTACTGCATGCGCTTCAGCAAGGCGGGCCAAGATGCAAAGCGACATTCGTTCTCAAAAAAGCATTAAAAAAATAGAAAAGGGTCTGTCTGCGGGTCGAGCGTGGCCTTGGCCCTCGAGCTACGAACTAAGAAGGAGAAACGAAGGCCAGTCGCCACGCCGACCGCACGTCAAGACGCGCAGCTGCAGACGCAAGCGCAGTCGCAGTAGCAGGCGCGACGCCAGGAGAGGCAGCAGCGGACAGGAGACCGGAGCGGCTTACTCGTCGTCCGAGGCATCCTCTTCCTCTTCCTCCTCCTCCTCCTCCTCGACCGTGCCGCGCGCGTTGTACACGTCCATCTCGTGCTGGTAGCGGACCTTGGCTTCGTCGTGCATCTTCTGGTACTTGACGCGCTTCTTGTCCGGCAGCGCGCGCCATCTCTCGGCCAGCAGCGTCGCGATCTCCGTGATCTTCTTGTTCGGGTTGGCGTCACGCACCTCCTGGCGGATCTCGTTGCAGAAGAAGAAGTAGGCCGACAGTGCGCGCTTGGGAGCGTTCGGGTCTTTTTTCTTGCGCGTGCCCTTCGTCGCCTGCACCAATGCCAAGCAGAACAACACACACAACACCACGTCAGTATCGCTCCCACAGCAACACACAACAGCCACCCAGCGCCAGCATGCCAGCAAAAGCGCCCACGCACCTCAAAGGCCGGGTCCGGAACGTAGTCCTCTTTCTCCTCCTGGTATCTCCGCTTGTCCGCAGCGGCCAGCTCATCGTACGGCTGCAGCAACAGCAACAGCAACAAACCACCCGCAACGTCAGCAACCAGCTCCCACAAGCACCAGCACAGCAGCACAGCCAGCAGAGATGGCCCGAGAGGCTTACCCGGCGGTCCTCGTCCGAGATCTGCTTCCAGCGCTTGCCGATCTCCATAGAGATCTCGAGGAACTGCAACTCGGGCATCTCGCGCTTGACCGTCTCGCGGATGTCGTTCGAGAAGAACATGAACGCGGACAGCGCGCGCTTGGGCGCGTTCTTGTCCTTCTTCTTGCGCTGCTTGCGCACGGGCGCATGGCCCGCCGCGTCCGTCTTCTTGGGGCGTCCGACGACTCCGCGCGCCATCTTCACTGGAGCGCGAAAGGCAACTGGCTGCAGGTCAAGGGGCGACGCGCACTCGAAATTTCGCTCCGGGTTTCCGAAATTTCCGGAAAACGCGGGCTGCGAGGGCGGGGAAGAAGGCTGCTGTCTTGGCACTGGAGCAAATTTGAACTGGGAACTGACTGGGGCGGCCAGAATGTATCGCGCTCCAAACAGGGGCCGAAAAACCTCAGGGGCGCCCCTGTGCGAAGGCGCGGCGGCCCAGCACCGACGGGCACGCCAGTTGAAGATTGCCGCCCCTGGCGCAACCTTCGGGGCACCTGGGCGGCGGCCGCGCCGAGGTTTTTCGCCACTATGGGCTTATTACACAAAGCCCCGCTGCGCGGCCTATTTATACAGGCGAATCTCGGGCTGCGCGGCACGACAGGGGCCGCCCGCGCCCCCCGCCTGGAGCCGCCCGCGCTTCTGGCCGCCAGCAACCTCGGGGGGCGTCGCCCCCCAGCCTGCCGCGCGGAGACGGCACCTGCCGGCGGGGGCCCACACCGCGCCGGCCGACGGCGCCGTACTGCTCCTATTGAGCCCCATACTGTCTAGGACCCACACCGCCATACTGCCGCCTATTATTGGCTGTAGCCAGACCACCCCCACCACCTATTCGGCCGCGTTGCCAAATAAGGAGTGCGGGGCGTGGCGTTGTGGCCGCTTGGGCCAGTACCGTAACCGCGGGGATGTGTGTGGCGAGCCATAGCGCCAGTTCCCGGTGGGGAGAGCGAGCGGCGCGCGCGGATTGGCTGCTGCGATAAGATTCCGCCAATCCGCGCGCGCCGCGGGCCTCGCCTTCCCGATTCCTTCTCTTTGGGGCGAGAGCGTCGGGACTGGGCAGTGGGGCTAAAACCTCGGGCCCCTGGACCAACAACCCGGAAAAACCTCGGGCCCCGAACTATTTACGCCGTGGCCGCAGCCTGCGCGACGGCATAAACCTGTCGTACGTCTTGTGCCTCCCGCACCGCCTGGTGAAGCCACCCGCCCGCTGCACTTGCACATCAAGGCGTTCGGCGATCTTGCACACGGACATGGCGGGGGCGGAGACGGAGGTCGAGACGGCCGTGGAGGCCGCTGCGGAGGAGAGGACGGAGGTGGCGCAGCCGCAGCCGCGGACGAAGCCGAAGGCCAAGGCGCACGCGGAGGATGCGGCGGGGCTCTTCAAGACGGTGTGCCGCAAATTCATGGACAAGAAGTGCAACAAGGCCAACTGCCGCTTCGTGCACGACGCCAAGCTCTGCGCGCACTTCTGGCGCACGGGCGAGTGTCGCTATGGCGACGAGTGCCGGAGGAACCACTTCGTGAGAGTGCCGGACGACAAGTCAGCGCCCGAGATGGAACGGGATGCAAAGTCTGCGCCTGAGAGCAAGCAGGATGCCAAGAAGAAGGATCGGAAGCCCAAGGGCGACAAGAAGCCGACGGCCAGCACGGAAGATAAGCCGGATGCCAAGAAGGAAGAGAGCTCGACTGCCAAGAAGGAAGACAAGCCGACTGCGAAGCAAGAGGACAAGCTGGCGGCCAAGAAGAGCAAGAAGAAGAAGAGCCGCGCCACCAAGAAGAACACGGAGTGCTTCGAGCCGCGCAGCCAGCCCGTGGATCTGCGTCTGACCTTCGATCTGGGCGGCAAGGACGACCGGTTTTCGACGCCTCTGACGGCGCGCGACGTGGTGCTGGTGCCCAACCTCTTCAGCGACTTCAAGAAGGGCGAGCTGTACGCCAAACTGGTGGCGGAGCTGGACAGTTGCGGCGTGCCGCGCGAGCGACTGCTCAAGATGTGGCACGGCAACGACAAGCTGGACGGCACGCACCTCATCGTGGACGACCGCTCCAGCTGGAAGGCCAAATGCCCGACCTTCAAGCTGGTGACGGACCGCGTGCAGCGCTTCTTCTCGCTCTCCATCAAGGCCACGCGCTTTAACTGGTACAAGGACACGTCGCAGTGGAAGCCCTTCCACTTCGACGCGGCGGCCGTCAAGCCCGAGATCGCCGCTATCCAGAACTTCACCGTCGGCATCTCCTTTGGTGCCACACGCGACGCCGCCTTCGAGCACGCCGAGACCAAGACGGTGCTGAGTGTGCCGCAGCCTGATGGCTGCGTCTACGCCTTTGCGCGCGACACCAACATCATCTGGCGCCATGGCATCCTGCAGGACGCGCCCGTGCGCGACGAAGGCCGCATCTCCGTCATCGCCTGGGGATGGGTGGACGGCATGGCTGACGTCCCGGCCGACGTGTTAGCGTCCTAGACGCTGCCAAGCATTAGACCGAGTCTGCGATCACCGCCTGTAGCGACAGAAAGGTAGCAAGTACACCAAGAGGGGTGACCTTCTCCTCGCGCATGACGCAGCGTACCACTTGGCTGGTATAAATCTACCACTGCCTTCCAGGATTGGTCAGTCAAAGTCGACACTCTGGGATCTAGCCAATCAGCTGCTCGTGATACGAATGAACCCATGACCACAGTTGGGCAATACTCTACACGAGTAGATTCTAGCAAAATGGGCTTCTTAGCGACTTGCATGGTCGCTAGTCGAGTCATTCCCAGTTTGAAGAGCTGCTACCGCTTGGGTGTTCCCAATCTACCACTGAGTTCCCACGAGTTGCCATCGTTTTGTTGCACCTCGTCCTCGATTACTCACTCCCATCAAGGCCAGAATTGGCCAATCACAGGGAAGATGGGAAATAGTCTACCAGCTGCTCGTGATACCAAAGAAGCCCCGAGTTGCCGCGTTGCGAACTTCTTGTCCATTCCTTCCCAGTTCTGCGAGCTACTGCCGACCTATTCCTGCGCCTCCACACCCAAGCACGCGACAAGACCTCCTCGCCCCACACCCTCGCTCATTTCCCTAGCTCTTCTCTCCATGGGGGATTGGTCAGTGTGATGGGGGTGGTCGGTCGACCAGCGC
>JAADYK010000645.1:0-16055 GCA_023338225.1 Halophytophthora batemanensis
GCGCGCTAGTCGACCGACCGCTCCCGCCACACTGGTCGATCCCCATGTAGAGAAGAGCTTGGGAAATGAACGAGGAAGTGGAGCGAGAAGGTCTTGTCACGTGCTTGGGTGTGGAGGCGCAGGAATAGGTCGGTAGTAGCTCCCAGAACTGGGAATGAATGGAATAGCCGCTATACAAGAAGCTAACTACGAGAAAACCGGAGAAGCTCAGCTTCATCGCTAAGTGCTGCGATGATGGCAACGCGCCAACTCGGGGCTTCTTTGGTATCACGAGCAGCTGGTAGACTAGATTCCATCTTACCTGCGATTGGCCAATTCTGGCCTTGATGTGGGTGAATCATCGAGGGCGAGGTGCACCAAAATGATGGCAACTCGTGGGAACTCAGTGGTAGATTGGGAACGCTCTATCGGCGCCGGGTGCTCCTCCTCTCTGCGCTTCTCCACGATGATGCAGTGGCGCCGCGGGTCCTCCGGCTCGCCACGCAGAGTACTCTCCTCTTCCTCGCGCTCCGCTGCGTCCGCCAGAACCTCGGAGCGCCGCGGGGCGTCGTCGCCACGTCAGCAGCTCGCGCGATTCGTTGTCGCCGGCTTGCTGCTGCTACTACTCGAGAGCTGGTGGCGCTCCGGGCCAGACAACTTCGAGGAGCTCGAGAACGCGCACGAGCTCGAGTTCTATCCGGCGGAACTCCTGCAGGACGAGCATGATGTGCGCTACACGCAGGAGATCAGCGAGGCGGACCGCGTGCATCTGGTGCGTTTGCATGAAGGCTGCATGGCGCACAAGGACAGCGTCATCACGTGGGAGTTCGGCAAAGGCAGCGCGGACGATGCCAGTGAAGTTGGCAAGATCGAGAAAGACGACCCGAAGCTCATGGAGAAGCTGGGAGGCGACAACTGCCCAGACGTGGAGGTGTTCCTGCCCGTGGGCATCCGTAGCGACGGCTATTGCGAAGACGCCATGGGCTACGTCAAGTGTACGTTCTGGCCGCATGTCGAGTGTGCTTGGTTGTACAAGATGGCGTTGTAAAGCTCACTTGTGCATACCACCTGTCCTGGTTGCTTCGTTTGCCTTGCAGATTTGAATGCTCGCATTCTGCCGCTCTGGGTGTTGGAGACAGACTTCAAAGACCCCAAGACGGGCGAATCGCTGTCTTACCACGATCTGTGCCCGAGGACACCTGTGATCTTCATGAACCACTATTGGGACGGTGTGACCGAATCTGCGTCATGGCCGCCCAGCAAACCGTTGTATATGATGCCCAACGTGGAGATGTTCGAGCTCAAGGCGGAACACTACTGGAGCGTGGACGTGGTGCTCTGCAAGACGGCGCTTTGTGCTCGCCGTGTGCGTCTGTGGTACCAGCAGGAAGGCAACCCGCGCAACACACGGGTGCTGTACACTCGCCACACGACGTCCGATCCGGCGCTGTCCGCCCGCCAGCAGCTTCTGGACGCCGGTCTCAAGGCCAAGGACTTCTCCGACGTTCGACTCGTGCACACAGCCGGGAAAAGGTGCGCTTTGCGTGCTAACGCTCTGGATGAATGCGTGCTTGATTCGGCTTGGAGATTGCTGACTGACGTGCTTGTGTTCATGCTGGCGTTTCCAGTGTGGAGAAAGGAACGCGAGCTGTACTGGACTGCTGGATCAGTCGGCCGGATCTCCCTCCAGTGGACATTTACGTGCATCAAGAAGTGTGGACGAGTAATTTGAAGGACACGTATGAGAAGGCACTGCAGGAAGAAGAGGCGGCTGGACACATCAAAGTGCACACGGGTCGCGTGCCGGCTGATGACTTTGGGAAGATGATGGCTGAAGCGGCCTTCCTCCTGTGCACGAGTATCCAGGAAGGCTATGGTCACTACATCAACCAGGCTCGTGCCAATGCCGCGGTGATTGTTTCCACGGACGCGCCACCGATGAACGAGTTACTGTCCCCCGAGTCGGCCGTGCTGGTACCACATCACCGCTGGGCAATCGACCAGCAGCTGCTGGGCGGCATGTACGCTGGCAAGCACGGACTGCAAGGTGTCAAGGGCATGGCTTCGTTTATCAAGGGAGCGGACGTGTGCGACGCTGTGGATCGAATCCTGGAGATGACACCGACGGAGCGCGAGGCCATGGGGGAGCGCGCACGGAAGCAGTACGTGGTGGACACCAATTTCTTCGCCGCGAGGATGCAGGATCTGCGCAAGATCGCGCGAGGTGGCAGCCCAAAGTGGTATTAGGAATAGACGTTGGTGAGTTGGAGTTACATACATCTACATCTGCAGAGGCATGGAAGGGGAACGCATACAGTACTACGTCTGCATACGTTTTGCTCTTGGCACCAGGTCGAGTGGGCATCCCTACGCCTTGTAACCAGCAGGAGTCATTCCAGAGGTATTGTGCAGATTCAAGCTCTTCTCTCGAGCACTCATTCGATGGTCAGGCAAGCTCAAGGTGCCGGGAACTACCTGCTTTAGCACGCAGCGCAGTGCGCCGGTTTGTTTTGCACGCGGGATCAGTCAAAGGCATTAGTCCAAAGTGTAAGGTTGAGCGCCAACTCCTTCATCTATTTGCTTCACCCCTGGGACGTTTATCCAGTAGCTCAAGCGCTTCTCGTTCATCTAGCAGACCCTGCAGCGTGTCCAGATCGATACCAAGGAACGCAGTGTACAGGGACTACGGGACGCAGGACTGCATTTATAGCGCTCCACCTGCCTCCTGTTGTGAAGTTTTCCGGGCAGATCACTGATGCGGCCGAGGCCAACTCGAAGTTGCACACATAGTTCTGTTCGTTCGCACTGACCACCGCTTCCGTCTCAGCACCGCTCGTTTCGGGAGGCATTGGGGAGGTGTTAGCTTCTTGCTATGGGTTTGTTTCATCCGAGTACTTAATGAAGGCTTGCGAGTCTCCTGCCGTGTTGCTGTCTGAGCGCCAGCTTCCCCGTCGAGGACAGAGCTCACGCTTCGCGAGACGCGGAGGATAAGGAGGCAATGGTAGAGGCCCAGCTGCATGCAGAATGCATGCCACAGGCAAGAAAGCTCAAACAGTAAGAAGCAAACATGTATTTCGTCGCGCTCAGTCTCTACCGGCATCAACAAAAGTTAGAGTACGTGTCTAGCAGCACCATATCTCCCTGGTGGGGCCCAGAGCGGTCCGGGATCAGTTCTGCAGCGATTTACAGGAAGTAGGAGCCCACGGCCACGACAGCCGCAGTGGCAGCACCCATGGCTCCCGCCACCTGCGACGCGCCGCTCGAGCCCGCCGAACCGGACATGCTGGATGACGAAGTCGCGGCGGAGCTGCTCGAGTCGCCCGTCAGCGACGACACCGTGGTCGCAGAGTCCAACGACGAGTCTATGCTTGGGTCGCTCACACCGACAGAGCTGTCTGACACGCTACTGGCGGCACCCACCGTGGCAGCATCGCCCATGCCACTAGCCGCGTCGGTCCCGATCGCCGCAGTGGAGTCCATGCCCGAAGCGGCGGTCGACATCGCCGCCGTATCCGCGCCCGCGACTGTAGAATCGGCGTTCGAGGCTGCACTCACTGTGCCTGCGTTCGAAGTGCCAGTCGTTGCAGCAGCGGCATCCTGCGCACTCACGCCGGCGATGGCGAGGGCAGCAATAGCGAGGACCTGGAACACCTTCATACTCGTCAAGTGAAGACTGGAATGCAACTGCAGGAGTGGGAGCTTGGGCTCTTGGAAGTGCGTTTGAGAATGAGGGATGGCGACCCCGTCGAGCTTCAGCGGAAGAGGGCAGGATTGGCTGCACCCAATGAGAGCTGCTCCGTTCCTGCGCATGGTAGGCAGGCACATGCAGGAGCTTCAACGAGCTCTCCCGGCTGTGTCCCCACCCGGACATCGGCAACCCGCACGTACAGGGTGCTTTCGTAACCTCAAACCCAAGTCTTGTCCAAACCATCGGGAAACGGGGAGTGCACCAGAAAATCGACCTGCTGGTGCCATTTGGGAGCGCATTTCGCAGAGCAAACGGTGCCACCTGAAGGACAGCCACGGTTTGCGCCTCACGACTCAAGCAACTCATCATCCCGGCCGTGGGAGACTTTGCAAGGAAGGGCTGCGAGAGAGAGCTCTCGCGTGCACGAGTTTTGGAGACTGCCTGTCCACGCCAGCGAATCACTGCACCAAGTGGAGTTGAAGTGCTCTCGTCCTTTCCGCCAACGCCTACACTTGTGCCAGCAATTGGCCAGCCAAAATGGGTACTGCTGCGTTGCACCCAGCACTTGGTGTGCACTTGCCGCTCCAGATGACCACCGTTTCACACGAGCTTTCAAGAGAAACAAAGGTACGTGCATTCACTGCATTATGCACATGGATTCGTGTGAACGGGCTCTACATGGACGGTGCCTAGGCTGCCCCTTGCCAGAAACACCCGCGGTAGCAACTTACAGGAAGTACGCCCCCACCGCGACGACAGCGGCCTTGGCGACGCCCAGCGTGCCAGCGACCTGCGAGGCACCGCTCGAGCCCGCCGAGCCAGACATGCTCGTCGACGACCCTGAGGACGACGAAATGCTAACCGTCGAGTCCAGCGACGAATCCGTGGTCGAATCCGTAGTGGAGTCACCCGCAGCAACCGAACTGTCACCTGACGAGCTGCTCGTGAACACGTCCGACACCGCACCCGCGGCATCAGTCACACCTGAGACGGCCGCATCAGCCAGGGAAGACGCCGTGTCCACAATCGTTGCGCTGTCCGTCGTGGATGAGCCAGCGGAGGAGGAGGCGGTCGAAGCGCCAGTCGCCGGCGCAGTTTGCTGAGCGGTGGCGCCAACAACGGCGAGGGTGGCGATAGCGAGGACCTGGAAAACCTTCATGGTGATTGCGTGGGCGTTGCCTTCTGGGGTGGTGGCGGTACTTGGGAGCTTGAGCGCGAAAACAAGAGTGAGCACGGAACGAAGGAGACAACCCTTGGGACGGAGTCACGAGGCGGAAGCGAGACGACCCGAGTGGGTAGAGGTGAAATGAGCCGCAACTGTCCTTGCGTGCGGGCACAGGAAACCAACGGATACTTGTGACGCACGCGGTATAGCTCGGCATATGGCTAGGAGAGGGGATGCTACCACGAACTGCACCCAAAATCTGTTCGACCTGCTAGCTACCAGAGTGCACTGCGACCACAAGCTGAAGCACGCAGGTGTCGCGAATAGAAATGGCTGCCAAAACCCTTACGACCCAGTGCGCAGCAGACTTCCAACTATCCAGTTGTGCGCACAGAAGCAATCTGTGGCGACACCTAGACAAACAGAAGGTCGGCGAGCATTCCTGGTCGGTTGCGGCATTTGGCTCGGAAGGATTCGCTGCAGCAACTCGTATTGAGCCATTCGAGCTATCGACATCTGGTCGCACCGCTACAACGAACGTGTGTATCCATCCCAAAGCTTCTTCTCCACAAGAAGTGCACTTCGTCCAACTGATTTGGCAGCCTACGCTGTTCATGAAAGATCTCTACAGTCCGCATCACTACTAAAGCAAGCACGCCTCTCAAAAGATAATCTCGCTGCCATCAACTCTGCCTTGTGGACTCCCCAAGCAACACACCTTGTGGCCCTAACATGGGAGGCAACGCTAGATGATGTATTGAGCATAGATGGAAAATGACGTTAAACGGAGTGCACTGGCCGGACACTCCCTGATGAGCCCGGTGTCTAGCCCGAGCACTTACAGGAAGTACGCTCCGATAGCCACGACAGCGGCTGTGGCGACGCTCATGGCACCCGCGGCCTGAGAGGCACCACTCGAGCCCACCGAGCCAGACATGCTCGCCGACGCAGACGCCATCGAGTCGCTGGAGTCACCGCTCAGCGACGACAGCGTGGTGTCCGAGTCCAGCGAAGACTCCACGCTCGAGTCGCCAGCCGCAACGGAGCTGTCGCCAGAAGAGCTGCTCGTGAACACGTCGGATACGGCACCGGCGGCGCCTGCCACACCCGAGATGGCCGCGTCGGCCACCGACGACGCCGTGTCCGTAATCGTCGCGCTGTCCGCCGTCGTGGAGCCGGCGGAGGAGGCAGAAGCAGAGACGGCCGCACCACCCGGCGCTGCGGTCTGCTGCGCAGTGGCGCCAACGATGGCGACGGCGGCAACGACGAGGACCTGGAAAACCTTCATGGCGATTGAGTGGGATTGACTTGGACTGGCCTGGAGGAGTTGGGGGGCTTGAGGGCTTGAGGCCAAATGCAAGAGTGAGCGGGGAAGAAGAGGTCGGCATCAGAGAAGCCGTCCGGTTCATTCTACGCCAGGCTGATACTACTGAAGTGGAGGGGAAGCGCCGGCAGTAGAAAGGGGTTGCCATTTCGATTGAGGGCCTCTGCATCAAGGAGACAGTGGCCTGCTGCTTTTTGACCTTGTGGGGGACAGACTCATCTGCTCTGAAAGCAGTCGCAACTGTGAACGTTCTCCAGAAATCTCCCCGAGTCTTTGTCGGAATTCGATAACCAGAAAAGGCCAACGCTGTGTCAGATGGACAAGAATTAGAGGGCAGCACCGCCTGCGTCGATTCACGTAGGCGATCCCTGACATTCAATTGCAGTCGCGCACCTGTCGCAGAAAGGTTCGAGAGAGGGTGGTGGTGCATGCAGTGTATGCTTAACGTCGACCCCGTGCGTTTGCCGCGTGTGAACCTGGTTGGGAAGGCATGCAGGCAGCATTCGTGTACAACTCGAACTGTAGCTAGAATAATGCACAACGCGTGTTCATTCCGCCTCTGTGTTCGTGCACTGCAACGTGGCGAGCCTTCAGAGATGCCCCACATCCTGCTTCTAGGCTATGCCAGCGCACTAGGCACCCGATAGCTACAAGAAGTACGCACCCACCACTGCGACGGTGACCATAGTGAGGCCCAATACACCAGTAGCTTGCGAAGCACCACTTGAATCTGCTGCACTCGCTGACGACGACGAGTCTCCAGTGGTGAGGGAAGGGAGGAGGGAGTCCGAGTCAAGCGACGAGTCCGGGATCAAGCTGTCCGCGAAACCCGAGCTGCCGATGGGTTGGCTGCCTGAAATGACGTCGGCAGCAGCACTGGCGGCATCCGTCGCACCGGAAACGATGTCGCTTGCAAGCGAAGTCGCGGCGTCCATTGCCATTGCCACCGCGTTCCCATCAGTAGAAGAGGCGTCAGCAGTTTCACTTGGGGAGGGGGCAAAGTCCTCCTGGGCATTGGCACTGACGCTGACGATGGCAAGAGTGGCGATGGTGAAGGCTCGGGAAATCTTCATTGCAGCTTGCTGAGGTTGCCTTGGACTTGGTGGGGAGTGAGGCTGCGTGCTTGAGATCAAAAGTGGGAATGACACCTTCACCACGAAGTGCAAGTCCTCGAGTGAACCGAGAGCTGCCAGCGAGCGTTGCTCAGAGAGACTTTGCCCAAGATTGGGGTATTGAATTGCGCCTACCGCGACACTTATTTTGAAGTTACCGCTTGGGTCGAGCCTGCACCTTGATGCGCCGCGTGTGTAGCTTACGGGTACGCAGCCCAGCAGAGAGCCTGCATCGACATCACCGTGACCATGAGACTGCAAATCCCCGTGGGCGGCATGCTGGCGGTTTCCCTTCCACACCAAACAGATTGAAGCACTATCCCCGAAAACCACATTCTGCAGAGGATGAACAGTCCAAGGACGAGATCAGCAAACTCGAGCACGAAAGGAGAGCAAGGTCCTATCGATCAAACAAACAGCCAGGCAGACAGGCACGCCAATCCTGCCGGTTCGCCCCCCACTCCGATCAATCTAGCACCACCGTAACAGGCACAGCGATGGCCAGGACGTTTGGGAAAGCAAGAGCCCAGCACCGCAATACCACGAACCAACGCATTCGAAACAAGAACTTGCACGTCTATTGAATCGCACTCATTCGGAAGGAGTGCAACACCGGGCTTGAAATGGAGGGGAAAAAATCAACTCGGGATCTGCGGTCGCAAGGATCGGGGAGGGCTTGAACGAGGCCAAGCCCCTGAGTGCTCCCACGCAGAGCTGCAGCGCTTGTGCGCTTACAGGAAGTAGGAGCCCACGGCCACGACAGCCGCAGTGGCGACGCCCATGGCGCCAGCCACCTGCGAGGCACCGCTCGAGCCCACCGAGCCAGACATGCTCGAGGACGCCGCCTCGCTCGAGGTCGACTCCGCCGTGGTGGCGTCCGACGACGAGTCCGTGGCCGTGGTGTCGTCAGCCGTCGACTCGTCGGCCGTCACCTCCGCGCTGCCGCTGGCGCTCGTGGTCTCCGTGGCGTCCACGCCGCTGGTCGCCGTGGCATCCGTGCCCGAGGCCGCCGAGGTGGCGTCCACGCCAGACGTCGCCGTGGCGTCCACACCCGAAGCCGCCGAGGCCGCCGAAGCCGCCGTGGAGGTAGCGGCCGACGAGGCCGTGGAGGCCGCCGTGGACGTGGCCGCCGAGGCGTCCTGGGCAGACACGGCGGCGACAGCAAGCGCGGCGACAGCGAGGAACTGGAAGACCTTCATGGTGGTAGTGGTGGGGTGGGTGGAGTGGGTGGGTGGAGGTTGGGCTTGAGTACTTGGAGGCAGAAGTGAGAATGAGAGAGGTCGAGGCGGCCGAATTGCGGTGGAGGATCGCCTTGCCACGCAGACTCTCGGGCACCGACCTCGAGGCCCCAAGGGTGTGTTGTCGTGGCGAGGCGAGGCGAGGCGAGGGTCTCGCGCTTGGCTGGGACCTGGCACCAGCTAGAACTTGAACATCTGCGTGCGCTGGGCGATCTCAGTCGCCCGTCGTGAAGGCACCAAATGGGACCCGCAAACGGAATTCCACTTGGCCCCAGTATGCGCGGACCAGAATCACAGAAAGCCGCACCAGCTGCGAACCGACACCAAAAAAGCACAGCACCAGATGCCACAAACCAGCGGATTTACCACTAATCCGTCGCCTATTTCGCTGGCTGCGGACCTAATCCTTAGACATTTCCTTGAAGTTGCGCACGAGCCCCGTCTGCTTGAGCCTTCTCCCCGAGGAACCAGCACACCCAGCCGGCCGGCCAGGTTCAAAGCGCGCAGCCATCGCATGGAAGAACAGGGCTGGACATAAGGACGCACGCACGCTGGCACGTGTGGGGCTCGAGGCTGTCGTTAATGCACACTCCATGCAAATATCCACCGGCGTTCAACGCCCGCATACGCGCGCGCCTGGCTTCGAGTGTCCGTTCGTCGGATGAACCTGCTGTTCGGGCTGTGCATGGAGCGCGGGTCGTGCGGAGCGTCGGCCGCTGTTCGCGCCTCCCGCGCTGGAGCTGCAACGGCTCGCGGCGCTCCCCGAGCTGGGCGGCTACTTGGCGTCGTCAACCCCTGCCTCCTTGCCTCACCAGGTCTTCGCTACGTTGTGGGCGGCAGCGCCATTTGCGCCTTTGGGCGAACACACAAAAGTATCCAAAAGGGTGCTGGTAGCCAGTTCGACTTCGAGTCAGCCCATCGAGTGAGCGGAAATGACGACCACCAAAATTGGCGACACCGGCACAATGTACATGTCATGTATTGCAGCTCTATCTACCGCGCCTCGAGCTATCCCTACATTACCAGGGGATACCCAAGTACCGTCCTGGACCCAGAAGACACCCCGTTTTCTGTTTTGGGTCGATGTGTGTGAGCAAGCTCACGCGCGCAACGAACAACCGCGGAGTAGGCGTCTCCGGGCACCCGGACCCTATCTACCGCGGGGTTTGAGCGCACGCTGCACCTAGGGTATTCAATGGAGGTATCTGGCTGCCTGCTTACAGGAAGTAGGTGCTCATGATCAGCAGAGCGGCCGTGGCGACGCCCGCCGCGCCAGTCACGTGAGAGGCTGCGCTCGAGCCCGACGTGCTCGAGGACATGGCGGAGCCGCTGGCATCTGTGGCGGCATCAGTGCTCGCGTCCGTCGCGTCGCTGCCGTTGTCCGTGTCCTCGGCGCTGCCGCTTTCGCTCGTGATGATGTCGTCAAAGTCGATGCTGCCCGTGGGGTCGTCCAGCCCCGTGTCGTCAGTGCCACTGGTTCCAGAGACGTCAATGCCCGTGGTGCCATCGGTGGTATCGGTAGTGCCTGTGGTGTCTGCGTCACCCGAAGATGCAGTGGACGTAGTCGCCGAGCCGCTGGCGGACATGACACCCGATGTGGTTGTGTCCTGTGCAGCGACGCTCATAAGGGCGAGCGTGGCGATGGCAAGCACCTGGAAGATCTTCATGGCTTTGGGAGTGATGGCTGGGGTGAAGGCTTGAGCGCTTACGAGCGAAAGTGAGAGTGATAGACGAAAGAGGATGCGGCGGCGCCACCTAGGAGCACTAGCTTGCGCAAGGCTGCGGCGTGGCTGCGAACCCGGAAGTCACGGTGCAATCGGCGACCGGGTCTTAGTGGAGATCACACCGGCGGCATGTGATATGTAGTGAGCCCAGCGCCCGCGGCTTACTGGGGTCAAGACAGTACTGGAAACACGACGAAGTCGAAGCCACCGAGCGTGTGCGATTCCTCTGTCTCCACGTAACCGTCGAGCTGCACGTGAGGCTGTCGAGAGAAAGCCTTGGTCACTGACTACTGGCCTGGACATGAAGCTATTGACCACATTCCAGCGAGCAGCGAATTTGCTTTCCTGGCTCAGCACACTCGTGGCTACGACGCGAAAGACGTCCTTGCGCCACCATGATCCTTCCGGTTTTCTGGCCACCACATGCGTACAGTCATATAACAGGCGAATGGGCTCGGTGAACCCGTACCTACACCGCGGACTCGCCGCGAAGCTCTTTCTTGCTGTAGGCCAGAACTTCGTAGTGCCCGCTGGAACACACAGCCCACCGGGTGAATTTAGCAGGGGAAGGTGGTTGAGCTTTGAAAGATAAAAGGTGGGTTTCTTTACTGTCATTGCACGAGCTGCTCGACGGTCTTGTGGCACCAATATCGCGACTTGGGATCACTCGGGACTTTCAACGCCAGGTCGGGTCTACAGCAAGTACGCGCCGACGGCCAGAGCCGTGGCGGCCGCGGCGCCCAGAGAGGCCGTGATCTGCTGCGCGTCGTTTGATCCGGTCGGGTCTCCGGCATCGACTCCTCCGTCCAACGACGAGCTGCCCACCGTGGCTTCCGTAGCGTATCCCGATCCGCTTGCTGAGCCCGTTGCAGTGACGCCAACAATGGCGAGGGCGGCGAACGCGAAGATCTGCGAAAACTTCATATCTGCTGGCGTACTTGTGTCTGTCGTGCGGCAGTGGAGGCTGGGGCGCTTGAGAACTGCGAGGCAAAGTCGGGAATGAAGAGTTCCGCCAGCAGATTGGGGGTCGAGATAACGCTAGCGCGAGCCTGGCGGGCTGGAACCTCGCCCTGCCGTTAGAAAACCGCCGACTTCTCGCTGCAACTGCCAGCCGCAAACCATGCCGGCAGCTCTACATATTGAAACCAGCTCCTGCGGTAGCCTCCTGGCGAGGGCTGCTTTGTAGTCGAGCGAGAAACAAGTCAGCCGCCCACTGCGCCAGCAGCAACCAACATGTAACCACCGGCGAAATGCGGGTCCCAACGGATAGTACAGCCTCCCGTTGGATTCGGAGGGGCGACGCCACAGTGGTTTCGGATCTTGGAGGAGACGGCGCGCTCTCCGCACTAGGAAGGATATGGGCAAGCCATTCCCAGTCTGGGAGAAATGTGGAGTTGCAATCCCACGTTGAGCCAAGCGGGCCGTTGCGAAACCTCTCGGCGTGAGATAGCTTCCCAACGAATTGGTGATCTGGCGACGATTCCTTTCTGCCCGAAGCACAGTCCTTTGATGCACCGTCCTCCACTTCGCGCAAAATAAGGTTCCAGGCACTCGATAGTCCAGTGGTTGGGCCGAATGGAGCAGCGGCGGCGTCTTGCAGAGCTGCTAGGGGGGCAACGGCGCCAGAAACGCCAGTGGCTACCAGTTAGCAGGTCGGTCAAAGGTGCTTGCCTCATCTCATTGACGGTCCTCGCAGACGATGCACGCCTTCAAGGGCACTCTGCTTCCAGAGGTGCACCCGCGCTCGATTCTATCCAATGTCCTCACTAGCAAGCTGCAGTTTGCACGATGGAGCTGTGGAATAAAAAGTGTATTGATGGCACCAGCGCCAACAAAGCAGAGCTAACGATCGCCCGCTGAGGTACTAGTGGCGTGCTGCTAGTTTGGTGCACTGCAGGAAACCTCTCGGCGCAGTGCACAATTATAATCTACGGCTTCCGATGGAGGAAGTGGCACGCAGCACCCTACAGCATGTACGTGGCCGCGAAGACTGCAGCCGTGGCCGCTCCGAACGCTGTGGTCGTTGTCGCCGCGCTGCTGGAGCCCGAGGACGATACCGCATCACTGCTGGAGCCTGACGGCAGGTCATTGACGATAGAAGTGGCAGATCCGCCCCAACTCCCGAGGATGACATCGCTCGCTGTGCTGGAGTCATCCTGCGAGGCTGCCACGGGCGGGATCGACGTCGCGGCTTCCTCCGCGTCTTGGTGCGCGCTAGCGCCGGCGATCGCGAGCGTAGCAATGAACAAAGCGCGGACGAACTGCATGGTCGTGTAGATAACGAAGCTTGGCGAGGGGTCCGGTATCTGCGCGCTGTGTGGCGGAATGAGGACTGCGCTGTTGACACCGCGAGCGCGGCCGGGGAGCAGATTTCGCTGCTGCGGTCGTTGCAGATCCTACTCTAGTCTCAAATCTGAACCGCGTGTCCGCGTGCCGACTATCCGATCGATAGCCGCCTCGGGATCCCCGAGAGCAGCGAGATTTCTGGCGGCTCTGGATCGTTCGAGGCTGGAAAGGCTCTTGTCGCCGCCTTTTGCAGCTGCCCATATCCGCATGGTTTCATCTGGCTCTGCCTTGGCGAGCGAACACCGCAAAGGTTTCTTGGGCTGTCCAGCTCTCAACCACCTCGCACACTTATATCGCAGCTACAACCGTGACTACTCCACGTCTGTCCACCCGTAGTTGTGGTCCATGCTTGCAACGCCGCGGTGCAGCCACCGGCTCGACGCTCCCGCATCATTGTGCTGCGCAGGTTTGGGAAAAGCAGTGGCGTTTGCCGTTGTATTATGCACAACAAGGAAGAGCTACGCAACTCGGCCTCTGTCCAGAGGCCGTGCTTTCACGAGACAGAGGCTGGAGAGACCTACAGGAAGTACGTGCCCAGCGCCACGACGGCCGCCGTGGCCGCTCCCAAGGTGCCCGCGACTTGCGTGGCGCCGCTGGAGCCCGAAGCCGAGGTCGAGGCCGAGGCCGCCGTCGAGCTGCTCGAGGACGAGTCCAGCGTGGACGACGAGGCCGTGGTGGTGTCCGAGGACGACGAGGTCGACGAGTCCGTCGTGGTGGCGGCCGACGAGTCGTCCGAAGCCGTGGCGCTGGTGCCCGTGACGCCCGTGTCCATGGCGCTGGATGAGGTGGTAGTCGCGCCGCTTGATCCGCTGCCCATGTCCATGCTGCCCATGGAGGTGGCGGTGGCGCCCATGGAGCCCGCAGTCGACGCTCCAGCCGTGGAGGCAGCCGTGCTTGCAGCCGTGCTTGCAGCCGTGGCGTCAGCGCTCGAAGCCGCAGTGGACGTGGCGGTGGTGGCCTGGGCGTTGACGCCCGCGACGGCGAGGGCGGCGAGGGCGAGGACCTGGAAAACCTTCATGGTGGTTGAGTGACGGAGGTGACTGGGGTAGATGCTTGGGCACTGGGGGGTAAGAATGAGAATGAGAATGAGAATGAGTAGCCCTGTCGTGGGCCCCGAGGCGCGGCACCACTGCGGCGCAAGTCGCTGCTAGAAGCACTACGTGCTCCATACTCGAACGTGCATGCGGACAGTGTGGCGTGGCGTGGCGTGCCGAGCCGAGCCTAGCCCGCTTCCATCGTACGACAATATGCTTGCACTTGAGCTCCCACAGCAGTTGACCTACGACTTGCTGGTGCTGCAGCTGGACCAGGACGCCATGTGTGGACAGGCGACAGCCTAATCGAGGCGCATGCACCACGTCAAGCAAGTGTTCTCGTGGGCAGTCTGGAGGAGTTTTGGCCGTGCTTCAGAGCAGCTGGAAGTCAACGACGCTGAGGATCCAGTTGTTTGATGGCGTCTGGACGGACACATGCGGCCTTCAGCCTTCAGCTGCATTCACCACAGGCTTATCTTTAGACAGCCGGGTCTGGCGTGGAAACTCTCCAACGTGTGACGAATGAGCCTAGGTGAGCGTCGCGTTGCCGTGCTGGCGTGTCTGCTGCTCTACTGGGTCGCAGCGATGGACGGCGCCTGCATCCACGACAGGCTGCAAGCGAGAATGGTCTCCAGCCCGCAGAACTACGGCCAAGATCGTCGCTCGGACGACGCACGCACGTCGCCAAGCCGCCAGCAAGACAGTGGCTCGCAAGAGCAGCCCATACTGCTCGAACAGCAAGTGGAGCTGCAATGGCTTCACCACGAGCACCCAGTAAACGAGTAGACGCCAGCAATGGTGCTGCTCTTCGTGATGCAGCGCTTGATACCCTACGCGACTTGGCGGTCCTCGAATGAAGCCTTAATGCAGACTCATCGCTGCAACTCGATTCCTCCTGCATGCAGCTCCGTTCTGAAGTATACGCGCTCCTACTGGTCGCATTCCCACGCCACTAACCACCACAGCGTACTGCGAATGGGAGGCGATACACCTCGCATACCAGCTGCTTCATATTAAGGAGATGCAGCGGCAACGGACGTGAGGTTCTTGGCCGCCACAAGCACTCGCCAAGCGCTCGTCCCCCGCAAGCTCTTGTCCTTTGCACTGGACCACACCACGCCAAGCTTTGAAGGCCCTAGGCATACACGATAGAGACGCAAAGGCATCAGGCTCCAGCTCTTGGACCCTCGACACTTGCGACGCTCGAGGCCAGCCCAAGAACAGTAAGCCGCGCGGAAGACGCCTGCGTGTAGAGCCAACGGAGATTCGTTTGATTGCTTCGCCGTGCTCTTCATCTTCTTCTTCTACTACTGTAGCGCAGGCCCTCACGGCCCCCTTGCTCCATGCCGCGCTCAGGCGCTGGCCGAGGCGGCCACCTGACGCTGCGGCTCGCGCGTGGGCTTGACTGACACCTCCTGGCGCTTCTTGGGCGTGTTGTACCAGAAGCGCACGAACCCATCGCGCTTCGCGAAGATCGTGTGGTCCTTGCCGATACCCACGCCGCGGCCCGGGTGGTACTTGGTGCCGCGCTGGCGAATGATGATGTTCCCCGCCACCACGCTCTCACTGCACACGCGCAGCACAAATACGCACAGACAGATGCAAGTTCACAGCTTCGTCAGACACAGTGCAGAAGCCTCAAGGCTGCAGCATGCAGAGAGCCACGGCGATGAGACGCACCCGCCGAACTTCTTGACGCCCAGACGCTTGGACTCCGAGTCGCGGCCGTTCTTGGTGGAACCGCCAGCCTTCTTGGACGCCCAGCGGCGCGAGACCGTGAACACGCTCTCGGGCATCACTCCCGCACGAGCCGTCATCATGGAAGAAGCCGAGGCCGCGCTGCATCCAAAGACGCGCGCCAACCCCATCGCCATCGCCATCGTCTCTCGAGCACTTGCGCTTGCTGCGTCCTTCGTTCTGGGCTCTGGGCTCTGGGCCACACACGCGCGGCGCCCGGGTGAGTCAGTACTTCGCGTTACTGCCTTTTGAGCTGTCGTCAATGCTCGCTTTACTGACACCCATCGTCTCCACTATTCTGCAATACTCACACGCGCGGGTGGGTTACATGGGTTACGCGCGGGTTACGTTTGTCAAGGATGGGCGGCCCATCCTTGACAAACTGAAGAACATATAAGGTCTGGAAGGTGCAGGCGTCCCCTCGAAATAAGGTATCGCCGTGATGAGAGATCGCAGGTTTTGACCGCTTCGTCATGCAGTTTGGCAGTGCGGGGTGGACCACCTAAATCTGCAAGGAGCGCCGCCGTCCACGCTCGTGTCGCCAGGCTGGGAGTCGCCGACGAGCACGGTGACGGTGCGCTGCCTGCTGGGCCACATCTTCTCGACGTCGCTCGCCTACCTCCGCGCATGCCCGCAGTGCCGGTGCACGGGAACCAGCACTTCGTCTACAACAGCCATTGGTTCCCCACACTGGAGCACTGGCACCGC
>JAADYK010000646.1:0-16031 GCA_023338225.1 Halophytophthora batemanensis
ACTTTTGAACATTATTTCGACAACAATGGTCGTAGGGTGGCTTCTATGGGGCTGATTGTAACCTCGCGGGCCGTCATAAGCGATGTGGTCGTTGCTGTGCGCGACCAATCAAGTGATCTAGTCCTGTCTACGGATGGGACGTACAAACTACATTTTGGAGGTTGGGCACTTGTTGGCTGTGGCGGCATATCTGTTGAATTCGCAAATTCAGCCTACGTGCACCGCTTCCGACCCTGGGTGTACATGTTCGTTCGTGCAGAGTGCACTTTCGCTTATGAATCCATGTTTTGCGCGTTGGTTAAGTACTCTCAGATCTTTTTTGGGGTGGACGTCGTCGTCTCGAGTGCTAGTATTGATCACTCAGACGCAGTTGTGTCTGCATTGCTGCTGGTCTGACCAGACGTTGCCATACTTACATGCTGGGAACATCTGCTTGCGCAAACTCGAAACCATCAAAGGTTTCTGACAGACAAAGCTTTCTACAAAGACGTCGTGCTGCCGAATATGAACATGTTGCACAAAACGCGCTCGTTATCTCAATTTCGTGCAGTCGTGAAGGTAATGCTCAAAAGTTGGCGTGACACCGGTGAAAATGACTTTGCAGACTGGCTCGAGTCTTCTTTTACGGATCCACGTTGGGAGAGATGGAGCGTGAACGCTTCAGCAATTCCAGGCTTTCTCCCCACTCAACAGCCAATTGAAAGCCATCACAGAGTCATCAAGGTGATCTCTACCGACTTCAAGAAGACGCCTACAGTCACGGTTCTTAACTCTGTCCTCCCTCAAATCATGCTCTATCACACCACCAACCTCTGCGCTGGTAACCACAACCATTTTGCTGAAGGTAAGCTCCCATATTCTTTCTTTTAGCGCTGGCGTTGACATGAAGACTGACACTAATAAACTTGGGTACCCATTTGAATATGTGTGTAGGCTCTCTGCCTACGGCTGCGCTGTTAAAAGCCAACATGCATCTGGTGGACCCTCGAAACCCTATATTGGCTTTAAGCGTGGCCAGCGCGATGTCCCCGCGTGAATAGTTTTCAACAGCACCCGAGCCATGGTACACGCAGGGAATATCTCTGACTCCGCGGTAAATCGTGAGCGAGCCGCTGCGTAAGTCCCTGCATAAGCTGCTGCGCGATACTGGCTTTGCTCGAAACTAAGTAGAATATTTGGCAGGTCCAAGCGATCGTTGGAAGGGTACCTTGGCCGCTCCGGAGCTGTTGAGACTATCCGGTTCGACTTTTTGTCGTTGCACCAAGTGGAAGTCTCCCATGATGCAGCACAAGGCATTTCGGTCCTCCATGCCACGGCAGTGTGGGATCGCAACGAGGTTCGTGAAGTTATGGTGTCATATATATGTATTCACCTCCAGGGTTTCCACATTTGCTCGCTATACTCACCATTAGCTGTCCTACATGTACCTACCGCTTTGCCTTTTAGATTTACAAGATTCGGCATGCTCTGCGCTGGACGTGCAAACATGCCATGCACTCTGGCTGGGTGTGCTCTCCTATTATTGCTGCACTCCACATTCTCAAGAAAGTAAACCTTGCTACGGCACTGGAGTGCATCCCTGTACGCGCAGCACCGGGTCGTCCTAGAGCTCTCGGTGGGGGCCTGGCGCGGGATGGGTCTGTGCCGGACTTTTGGGGCCCTGACAGACTTCTTCGGCTCTTCCTAAAGACTCCTGGGCGAGCACTAAGATGGCCAGCTGTCCAGGCTTTTACCGTTGAAGATGGCGCTGGAAGCATTACGGAACATCGTGTCGGACAGGTTGCTGGTTGCTGCATTCATCCTACCGACGGCGGATATGTGTGGCGGATTTCCTTCTTGGCTGGCAGCGACATTGAGTACGGCGCTGAAGAGCTGATGGCAGCGGTTCGACGCGCGCACGACCTTGGAGCAGTGTAAGACCTATATCTATTACCATGCGTTATCATACACCAGCTTTTAAGCATTTCGTCTACATGCAACAGCTTTTCAACCAGTTCACCTGCGGTCCATCACATTTTCAGCGTTCTCCAACTCTGCAACAGCATTTCAGTAGATTTGACCAAGCAACAGGTGTGTCAGTACTTTTACAACAGGTTTTAATTATCACCCATAGACGTTCACCTCCAGCTTTCGCCGTGCAGGGACCCTGCTCGCCTTGAACGCTGTGCGCGAAGACGGCCACAGCTGGCCCGTGAAGTGCCCCGCAAACCAGGCAGCTGCATGCTCGCATTTCGAGGAGCTGCGCCAGCACTGCGGGCATGCGCGAAGGTAGGCGAGCGACGTCGAGAAGATGTGGCCCAGCAGGCAGCACACCTCCACCGTGCTCGTCGGCGACTCCCACACAAGCGTGTACTCGCGGCGATCGAACTCGGCGTGGACGGCGTCGGCGCTCATTTCGTGTGGGACACACGGATATTAGGCGCGCCGCGTCGCCCCCATCCCTGTATGAACATAAAAAGGTTTATACAGGGCTGGGTCTCGAGCAGCCAATCAGATTCTGCCATTTAAACTTGATCTCTCCTTCTGTTCGACCCATACTGCCCTAGTTGTCCAAGCTTGGGAGACGTAAGTCCGTAGGTTTCCGAATATTTTCTGGATTTGGCGCAACTTCCAAAACCTGGATGGTGTTTTCGGAACCGCAGCAGACTCCCAGCTCCAGCATCAAGCGCCAGAGAATCGAGCGCGGAGGCCAGCTCTCGGCGACTGGGCCTTGCGCTGCAGCTGGCACGTCCCGCTTCCTCGAGTCCGTTGTAGTCAAATGTCGAACTTCGAGGGACGTCAGAACTATTCTGCCAGATTGGACTATTCTGCCGGATTGGACACATCCAACTGCTGCACGCCCGGCTTCTTGCTGCAGTGCGTCCGAGCAGGGTGTCGCTCCAGGATCCGTGCAAAGAATACGGCAGAGCCTTCTATTCGGCATAAGAAGACAATAGTTCTCCAACGAGTGGAATTCGGCGTAAGCATGCAGGATTCGGCGTAAACGTGCAGGATGCGGCGTAAGCGTGCTAAGAGTGCTGGATTCGGCAGAAATGTGAATCAACGCCACGCAAGGGAGACAGAGCCGTTAATCAGAAGAAGCGAGCGGCGTCACGAGAAGCTCTTCTCGGCTCTGGTGTCCTCCCCCGCGCGCCCTCTTGCTGCCTGCGTCGCCATCCAGCTCTCGGCACCCCCCTCCACCTCCACCTCCTACACCCACGCCGGCGCCTCGCTCGCCAACTACTTTGCAGTACAACGCGCACAATGTCGTCGAACCCGAGAGCGCGTCTCGACGGCATCTTCTCGGATGCTGCGGGGGGCGCTGGCGGCAATGACGCGCTGCGCTACGTAGCGCCCCGTGAGCCCTCACACAAGCAGTCAGCGGCTGCATCCACTCCCCCAGCCGCTGCTTCCACGTCAACTCCAGCGTCTTCTGTGGTATACTCAACCATGGTGTCGCTCTACCAATACGACACGACCACACGCAAGTACGTGCAGTTGGGCGGCGCTACCGCGGGCTCCAAAGCCACAGTGGGCTGCGTGATCGTAGGCGCCGAGACCACGTACAACCTGCTGTTCTACAACGCCGGCAAGCAGCATTTGTGCGCCGTTCCGGTGCGTTTCGGCGTGTTCAAGCCCACTCTGCAAGCCAAGAGCTACGTGAACTTCTACGACGAGCAGGGCACGAACTGGTCCGTCAAGTTCCCGAGCGACGCACAGGTGGCCGAGTTCATGCGCCAAGTGTTCCTGGCCAAGATCCACGTGGAGATCTGGGGCGCCGACAAGACGCTCACCAAAAGCGCACCCAACGCTCTCATCCAGGACGACCTGGTCTTTGTCAAGCCTGACACGTCTGCCGTGGCTTCAGGCGACACGGTGGCCGTGTCTTTCAGTGCCTGGCGCGTTGTAGGTAGCGCCACCTGTGCTCCAGCAGACGTCGTGACCAAATACGCGCCTTTCGAGAAGGCTGGCGACGGCAATGGTGGCGATCTACGCAAGATCCGGCTCGGAGACGGTAGTGAACGTATCCGAGCGCTGGAAGAAGGGATTGTGGGCATGAAGAAGGGCGGGAAGCGCATGATACTGGCGCCTCCAGGCAAAACCAACGGCCAGGATTGGTATCTACTGGAAGTGCAGCTCCTGAAGACCAAGACGGGGGGCAACAGCGCCAATACGCAGCGCAAGTCGGTTCCAGCGGTGAATACTTCTACGGCCCAGCAGTCTGGAGACTCGGCAGCTCCCAAGAAGTCTTCGCGTCGACGTTCAAGCCCTGGAGGCTCTGCTTCCCGGTCGAACAGCTCTCGTAATGTCGCCAGCAACGAAGATACCATCGCGGATCTGGTGCCGTACGAAGAAGACGTGAATGCGACGACCAAAGCGGCGTCTCAAGCCAGTAAAGATGAGATGGAGCTCAAGGAACTACGACTACTGCAGCGGGAGAAACAGCTGGAGCTGCAGGCTCGAGCATTGGAGCACGAACGGATGAGTGCCATGGGTGGAACTAGTGGCTTGGGAGCCATGGGCTTTGGCTCGGGTGGCGGCTTTGGCAGTGCCTTTGGCAGCTCTTCAGCGCTTTTCAACAGCAGCTCCATGGGTGGTGGGCGTCCCATGGACACCATGCTGTCGGAGATCAACGCCAAGGTGGACTATCTCATCCGCATGGCGCCTGGAGCTGGCGGGAATAGCAGCAACATGGCGGCCACGGGTCCTAGTGATGTGAGTGCGGTGATCCGCGGTGTGGAACGCCTCGCAGGTGAGAACGACCGACTTCTGACGCAGATCAACTCGCAACATCAGCAGTACGCATCGTACGAGAAGCGCTGTGAAGAGCTGCTGCAGCAGAACCAGCGCCTGCAGGACGAGAAGCGCTCGTTGCAAGAGCGATACCAGTCGGCAGCCAGCTCGCAGCTCAACGCCACATCGGAACTCAGCGCTTTGGCCAGTGCGCGGGACGCGGCAGTAACGCAAACCAACCGACTGCACGCCGAGTACCAGCAGCTCTTGGCGGCGTACTACCAGCTCCAGCAAGAGAAGGGGTCCAGCAGTGAAGCTGAAGAGCACAAGCGCGCACTGGATTATGAGCGAGAAGCGCGAGCGCGGGCGGAGAAGCAATTGGCCAAGGAGACGCAGACGCGTGCGTTGGCGGAGCAGGAGCTGGCGCTGACCAAGAAGCAGCACGATGTGGCGCTGCAGGTGAAGCAATCGGAGCTTGGGGCAGCCACGAATGAGCTAGAGAAGCGCCTTCGCGAGGCGCAGACGCTGCTGCAGAAAGCGGAGGACGAGCGAGTGAAGCTGCAGAAGCAGGTGGAAGAGCTCGCGCAGCGTGCGGCAGCGGAGAGCGAAAGCTCAGCTCGCGATGCGGCGCAGCAGCTGGAAAAGGTGGCGCAGCAAGCCACGCAGATCCAACAGCAGAACGAGGAGCTGGTGGCCAAACTGGACGCGTCGTCGACGCGCGTGCAGGAGCTGGAAAGGGAGCTTGAAGCGCAGAGCGCCACGGTGGCGGCATCAGTGGCTGGCGAAGCGGAGGCCACTGGCTTGGCGGCAGAGGAGAAACGCATCTACGTGGAGCAGATCGAGTTGCTGCAGCAGCAGGTGAAGGAGCTGGAGCAGGAGAAGTTCGAGCAAGTGCAACAGGACTTGAATTCGGGTCGATTGACGCCGCGGGGAACGTCGGGGAGCCTTCCGAAGGGCTTCGAAGACGACAGCGAGCGGGACGCAGCCATTGCCGAGCGGGAACAGGCAGCGGAGCGGGCGTTGGCTGCTGCTGAGAGCATCAAGCGGGAAGCGCAGGACATGTTGGCCGTCGCGACGCATAGCGCCGGGAACGAGGCGCAGGAGGAGCGCGAGAAGCTCGTGGCCTTGTTCAAGGAGTCGGTGAACGAGATGTTCTTCCGGTTCCAGGACTTTTTCGAGGAGGAGACGGCTGTAGACGGGAAGCAAGTACTTTCAGTGATCCGGAAGGTGCTCAAGACGAGCACCAAGGATATCCTCCAGCGACTGCAGGAGCCGCCAGCTCAAGAAGAAGCTGCGACGGTGGAGACGACGACTGGAGATGCTGAAGCAGAGGAGAGCGACGGGAATGTGAGCGACGGTCCCCCGGCGCCGCCACCGCAAGACGCGTCGATCTCGGAAGTTGCGCAGTCCCCAGTGCAAGTGGAAACAACGGAGGACACTCGGGAGGCTGCGGAGAAACCAGCGGTGGTTGAGACCACACAAGCTGCGGCGGAGTCGGAAGAGTTGGAGAAACCCCAGCCGGAAGTTGCGAAGACGGCGTCAACGGAAGCGGCGGCGACGGGTCCGGCGGTGCAGCCAGCGCTGAAAATGCCTCAGTATCCGTCCAGCGACGAGAGCGAGAGCGAGAGTGAGAGCGACTTTGGCAACTGAGGAGGACTGGGAGGAAGAGGACGCTGGAGGACGCTGCAGCTTTATTTTGACTTGGAGGGAGTATGCAGCCTTGGCCCTGGTTTGGCCATTATCCAGTGACTGACTCACCCACCAAAATCGAACTTAGTGTTCCGCGAACTTAGTGCCGCGTCTATGAGATCGGGTGCGAACCTAACGCACCGCCCAGCCTAGCCTCACATCCACACTTTTGGGCCGGCGCAATTGATCACCGACGCCATCGCCATCGCCATCGCCATGCTGGTCTCCAAGGCCCTCTCGCGCGTTTGCGCTGGCCGCTCGCGGCTGCTGCAGACGTCGGCGTCGAAGGCATGCGCCGCCGCCGCAGCTCCCCGTGCGTTGAGCGCGTTGTCGGCTTGCCCGCGCTCTGGCGTTGAGCGGAAGCCGAATGCGGCGCGCTCCATCGTCACCACCGGAGCGCAGAGCGCAGACGACTCGGAGGCTACCGCCAACATGCACAGCCACGTGCAGGCTCGTCTGGACTACAAGAAGCTGGTAGAGAACGTGGAAGCTTCCGTGCTGAACTGCAAAAAGCGTTTTAGCGACGGCAACCCGCGGCTAGTGGCCGAGTTGTACCAGACGCAAGCCAAACTGCGCCACCAGACCAACATGCTGCGTGCGGAGCGCAATGCGCACGCCAAGCAGCTCGGTCAAGCGGCTGCTGCGAGCAAGAAGGCCAAGGCCAAGGGCAATACTGCACCTGTGGAGGACGCGGCGTTCCAGGCGCTGCGTACGCGCGGCCAGGAGCTGAAGCGCGAGATCGCTGAAGTGGAGGAAGAACTGGCGCGTGTGTCAACGGAACTGGAGCTGGAAGCCCTCAAGATCCCGAACGACACGCATCCAGATGTGCCTGTAGGTCAAGAAGAAGACTCCAAGGTGGTGCTTACGCACGGGGACAAGCCGCTGTTCTCCTTCTCGCCTAAAGATCACTACGACCTGGCCACGGAGCTGGAGCTCCTGGACACGCAGACGGCCGGCAAAGTGGCGGGTTCCAAGTTCGCCTATCTGTGCAATGAAGGCGCCATGCTGGAGATCGCGCTGGTGCACTGGACGCTCAGCAAGCTACGTGCGCGCGGCTTCAAGGTCATGTTCCCGCCAGATGTGGCACACTACAAGCTCGTGGAAGGCTGCGGCTTCCAACCGCGCGGAGAAGCCACGCAGATCTACTCGATCGCCAATTCGGAGCTGTGTCTGACCGCCACGTCGGAGATCACACTGGCTGCCATGAAGAGCAACGAGATCCTGGACACTGCCACGCTGCCGCTCAAGTACGCGGGCTTCAGCCACTGTTTCCGCACGGAAACCGGTCACGGCGGGCGTCAAACTCGCGGCATCTACCGCATCCACCAGTTCTCCAAGGTGGAGATGTTCGCCTTCTGCGCGAACGAGACCCAGGCTCAAGCTTTCTTCGACGAGATGGTGGACATCCAGACGTCCATGTACGCTGAATTGGGGCTGCACTTCGAGCTGGTGGACATGGCTACGGGTGATCTGGGCGGACCGGCCTACCGCAAGTTCGACTTGTTGGCTTGGATGCCTGGACGTCAAGAGTACGGCGAAGTGTCCAGTATGTCCATGTGCACGGACTACCAGGCTCGTCGTCTCAACATTCGCCACAAGGACTCGAGAGACGACGAAACTGGCACTGCGTTCGTGCACACGCTCAATGGCACGGCCTGTGCCGTTCCAAGACTGCTCATCAGTCTACTCGAGACGTACCAGCAGGAAGACGGCTCTGTGATCATCCCAGAGCCGCTGAGACCTTACATGGGTGGTCAGGAAGTCATCCGTCGCCAGGAAGAGTAACAAACACATCCGCATCTCATAGCTGGAACCGGTCGCTCAGGTCAACGCATGAACAAATAGACGCCAGCCACCGTTTCTCTCGGCTTCTCCAGCGTCAGGGATCGGTAGAGATGCTTGCGTTCCCACGAGCTAGACTCGTCACTCGAGTCGCCTATCTATTGAGCTCCTGGTTGCCTGCTGTCAGCTATCCCCTTCGGGTGTCCACTAACGTCCACCACATGCACAGAAAGCAGCCCGCGCACGCAGTCACGGACGTCAAAGGCTTCAAAGCGTCCGGAAGCCGTGAGTAAGTACACTTGTGTGGCTGTGGCGGCCGTGATGATGCCTGAAAGCACACGCACACGTTCTTCGGTCTCTTGTCCGGCGGTTGTGGCACTAGGATGGCGATATACCACCACTTCCTGGCCTTCCTGCAGCATCTTGGGGTTGAACTGCAGTCTTCGTCGTCGCGACGCCATGGCCGTCGTTTCCACTGGCTTCGGCTGGGCCACAGACGTCAGCGCTGGTGCTAGCGGTGACCGAAGGTCGTAGGCAGGTGCGTGAGCTCGAGGTATCCTTCTCGGCGTCACGACCCGCGGTCTTCGGCGTCCACTGGGTGTCTTCTTCATCTTCTGCTTGGCTTTGACCGACACTTTGCCTTGTGAAGATGCTTTGCTGCGGATTTCCGGGGGTTTCCGTTTTGCAGTGGCGTAGTTGCTGCCATAATCGCCGGGAATGGAGCTCTGGATGACGTGCAGGTCTTCAGCGACTTCCTCGGGCTTGAGACGTGGCACGGCCGGCTGGAAGACTGAGGAGCGGGCCAGTAACGCCTCAATGCGCTTCTTCTCGCGGAACCGCAGTCGTTGTGCGCGTTCTGCCGGTGATGCAGACGCGTAGAAGACGTCTTCCGGCGCGTCGTCGTCCCCATCACTAGCGTACATGACGCGTCGTCGCCGCACGCCGTTGCTGGGGCCGTAGCCGGACTCATTGGTGGCTGAGAAGCCGTTGCTCTCCTTGAGTGAACGACGGCGGCGACTGGTCACGGACACGGCGTCCTTGGCGCTCTGGAGACGCCGCAGCTCTCGTGTCAGGTCGTCGTCCATGTCGCGCTGGAGCTCAGCGCAGCGCGTGGCGTAGGTCTGCCGCGCTTGCTCGCTCGCGTACTCGAACAGCAGCATGGCGCTTCGCTTGCGTCGCTCCAGCGCCGCGTGTGCGCGAGCCACCCGCTTGTGCCGCGTGGCCGCCAGGATCTCGCAGCCCAGTACGTAGTCAGGTGCGCTGTCCTTCTGTAGCAGCGCTTCCAGCTCGCAGACGCGTGCTAGCTCCTCTTCCAGCGACGTACGATCTCGTGGAAGTGCGTCGACGATGAAAGACGTTTCTTCGGAGCTTTGGGAGGCCTCAGGTAGGCCTTCCGCGCCGCTGCTGCTGCTGCTACTGCTGCTGGAGTCTTCGGAGACGCTGTCGTCGCTGCCCAGACGCTCCAGACGCCGCAGTCGGCGCCTGGACGCGCGGGAGGAAGCCGTGCCTCCGCCTCGCGACTCCATCCCCGGCCGCCGAGCCACGCCGCTCGAGTGCCACTTACGCAATTGCGAACTGGGGCTCTGGATGGGGCTTTCTGCGCAAATAGGGGAAATAACCGACCAAAAAGGAGGCCAAAGATGAGGAACTAGACGCTGCGATTGGTGGAGAGAGGAGGTTGAAGTGATTTCATTGGTCCGTTTGGGGTCACCAGGCGCAAATCACGCAAGGAGGTGACGGCGCGTGCGAGCCGCTCAGCGGCGAGACCAAGATGGCGCAACTGAGCGCTGGGCGCTGGGCGCGGCGCGCGCTGGCGCTTCATGCGCGGCCCGCGCGCTTGGCGGCCACGCGCTGGAAGCAGGCGCGCAGCTTCTGGAACTCCTTGTCGCAGGCCAGGCGGTTCACGCCGCCCTGGATGTCCGCCACGCAGGCGCCGTACACGCGGATCTGGAGAACAAATAGACGCCAATTGAGCTCTCGAGCGGTCTGCAGCGCGCTATTGCAATGCCACGGCAGGGAAAGACACGTACGTCGTGCGGGCAGTCGGCCAGCATCTGCGAGAAGAGCTTGCCCATGCGCACGGGCTGCTTGGGGGTCTTTGCGGCCGGCATGGTGCCCAGCGCGGAGGTTCGGAGGCGGGAGCTTGAGATCAAAGAGCGCCAATTGGGAAGTGAGGGTGGCTTAGCATACCAAAGTGCATCGCATCGAATGCGAAGCAGCGGGAAGCGAAGTGTTGTGCATAGTGGAGTATCAGGAAGAGATAGAGGCCATCTGGATGCTGGGGCTGCATGTGAGCCCGCCTGTAAGCTTGCAAGCCAGGACAGCCACGCCACGTCTTCCTAGCTTTGGCAGTGAAGAAGGCTGAGAAAGGCGGCAGGTTTGAGCGCTGCTGTTTCGTGTGGGGATTCCTGGAAGAGCCTCGTAGACACTTGGAGTAGCAGTGACGCTCGTGACGGATGAGGAGGAAGCTGCCGAGACTTGGCGGCGTGGGGATGGCGGTGGCTGCTGCGCTTCTACTGCTGCTGGCGGCTGGTCGTGTGGAACCTGTTGCCACGCAGAAGAACCAAGTGGCGGTGTCAACGTCGACAGCCATGCTGCCAATAGCCGAGAAGGAGTCGCTGAATGCCAGCGAGTACTGGACGGAGGACCACCCGTACATGTACAAGCCTCGCTTCCGCCGGCTCCCTGACGGCCGGGTGGTGCCGAGCAATATGTCGACCTTCGAGAACACGGAGGACTTCCGCGACGCTGTGGCGAAGCAGACACCATGGCTCTCCAAGTGGACGTTCTCGGCGAAGAATCAACGCGCAGACAAGAAGGACCTATCGCGACTGCTCATGTACACGATGGTGTCGCCGATGGACTACGGCAGTTCGCTGCGCTCGCAGAACGTGCGTCGCCGACGGAACAAGGCAGCGACCGCTTTCGCCACGGATAACCTGGCGCTCCCGATCTTGAAGACACTGGGACGAGTGGTCTGGAACCTCATTGAGAACCACTACGTCGGGTATTTCAAGGACCAGATCTCTGCGCAACGTCTGGACACGATGACTGCCAGTGAAATGTACGATGTGTTCAACCTCACGCAGCCAGCGGACGACAGTGGCTTCGAGAAAGATTTTCACTCGAACCTCACGCGCGCGTACGAGTATGACGGCCAAAGCAGGCGCGCGCTCCTGTACGCACGGTACACTGTCGGTTTTTCGCCGTATGACGGATACTCGGAGCGCTACTACGACCGCGATGATGGCCTCCCGACGCCGATGCTCCCTGCTGACAGCTATCCGTGGCTCTGGACTCCGCGGCTGAACTTGGCTCGACACATCGCGCTTCAGCTCATGCAGTCGATCGCAAAGGAAGATGCTGAAGAAGCAACCAGCAGTCACCCCGCTGGCGACGAGGAGGTGGATCCCTCTGTTTTAACCTTGGAGGACGCATCGACGCCAAGTGCTCGCTCGCTCCAGCAGTTGGTAGCAGCTGCGACACCTGCCTGGCTAGCTTCTGACGGGTCTGCTGACTCTGGATCCCAGTTCAGTGGTGGCTCTGCAGCAGTTGATACCTCCGACGTTGAAGCTGGCGATGACTCTGCGGATGGCGACATCGATGCTGCGGACGGAGACGCCATAAGCGAGCAAGACATTCAAACACTCAAGGATCTCCAACTTCACCTCCAGGAGTATCATTTCGCAACGGGAGTCCCGCGCTTCGCGCTCCACTCGAATGAGGCCCACACCATCTTCCCGTCGTTGACAACTTTCATGCAGAAGTCGCAGTTCGTTAGTATTGGTGGAGATGGGAGCAACCAGACGGATGCGTACCTCGCTTCAGTGTTTGAGAGCAGTGGCAGTGCCAACCTCGGAGACCCGGAGAGTGGAGGAGGTCTCGGCGATCATGTCGTGTCAAACGCAAGTTTCGCGAACATCACCAGACACAATGGTACGGATTTATCGGGTCGAGTCGGCGTGTACACGGCGCTGACACATTTTTACGTGTATCTGTCGGTGAACAAATGGATGGTTTCCTCCGACGACCGGTTCCCCGATGATGCGGCTTTGGTATCTGCGTGCCTCGTTGATTCCCCGTGTCTTGTTCAGTCTGGCGTCACCGTGTACACGCCATCGTTGCCCACGCTGACGCTGTTCACAGCATTCGATGATCCGATAATGACTGCGGCGTCGAAGCGAGCCTTGAGACTCACAACACTCCAGGAAATGATCCAAGTGGCGTTTGAGGCCGAAGAGAGGGCGCTGAAGCATGGTCTGCAGGCACCGTCGACGGTCTGGTACTCGAAGCACGACCTAGACGTGGATGAATTCGCTGACGCCGTGCTTGGGTCCGTGAATATGTCAGTGAGTGGCCAATCGGCTGATACCACGCCGCTGCACGTGTTCAAGAGCCTCATGGTTGGCAAGACGGCTGTGCTGGATCAGGTAACCTCGTACTACGCCGACACAAACTACGACACGAAAGTCGCCATGGAGATCAACAATACTGTGCCTGCGCTTGATCAGTTCAATGAGAGCGAGGTCGCTGAGCTGGTTGAGCTCTTCAGAGCTCGGATGCAGGCTATGGAGCAAGCTATCGCGACATACACCGACACTCGTGGCGCTGACGCGCAGTACCGAGAAGTGATAAATGCCACGGCGCGAGGAGACCTGTACAACGGCAGTCAGTACACGCTGCTTGGCTTCGGCTTCGTTATACTGGCCACCAACGACCTGAACGTGCTGTATCGTGACACAAAGCTCCCCGTGCCGTTCCACCTGGTGCTGCGTCTGCTCATACGCTTCCAGGAGAGTCACCTGCTGCTACCAGAGGAGTCCCGCCACCTACTCAGCTGCCTTGCGATGCTGGTTTACGATATCTCGTTTTACCGTTGCCGGACTCGCGGCTCATAGCTTCCTGCGTTGGAGAGTGAGCAAGCACGACAGAATGCGAGACAAGACACAAGAAGGCACCAACCACTGCGATGAAACCTATTGCGGCGCCGGAAAGAAGAGGTCTATGGACATCACTGCAATCGTCAATAAAGGATAAGAGATCTGGCGCTAGGCACGCAACCCTGTCCGTCCAAGAACGGGTGCGCGCTTCGTAATCGCTACCCTTCGAGGCGTACCTCTGCTTCAGTTACTCATATACTTCTTGTTCTTGGCGAAGCCCTCCGTCGACGCCTTGCCCAGCGGCGAGCTGAGGCAGTACTCGTGCAGGCGCTTCATCATGGGCGTGTCCAGGTTCTCCGGCACGGGGCTCTTACCGGAGATGTAGTTGAAGATGTCGATGGTTTCTTCGTTGAGGATGTCCTCGTACTGCTGCAGCTCCTCGCTCGTGAGACCCATGACGTTCTTGCTCGCCCAAGACCCTAGAAGAAGGTCCACCTCCAGCCACCCGCGCTGCTTGCTGCGGTAGATGATGCGCTTGCGGTTCGCTTCGTCGCCGTCAATTTCGCGGTCACCCTGGCTACTCTCACCACAGAAGCGCATCAAACGAACTTGCGTCAGCTTCACATTTCACACTAACGCACAAACGAGCATCCACGGAGCATGGAACAACGAGGAGTTCGTACCTAGTGGCAGGAAACTCGCCCTTGTGCGCGATGTGCTCCGCGCGGATCTCGGCGCCACGAGCCAGGGCCTTCTTGGCCTGCTCCTCCGTCACACTGATAACGAAGGCGTTGTCGTCCACTGCCGGGTTCGTGGACGCGAAGCGCACGCACGCCGCCGCTGGCGCCTGCACACGCTGGCATCTCCGCCCCGTCAGCGCCATCGAGCGCGCCACCGTCTTCAGCATCTTGCCTGGCTTCTCCGCGCCGCCGTGCTGCTCCACACCCAACAAGTTGCTCTTTGCGCTTGAGGTTGCGAGTGCGGACTCGAGTGATGGTCAGTCGAAAGGGAAAATTCACAATTGAGTTGCGGAGATCCGCCGATTCAATTGTGAATTGAGGGGAGTGATCTTTCCACTGCGGTCGATCGCAGGAAGACTCAAGCGGAAAGCGGAAGAAAGCGAAGCGACGAGAAGAAGGAAGAGGACGCGCGCGTGCGCAGGAGATCGCCCCAGGGGAAGCAGCCACGATGAACGCCTCCGATGCCGACCGCCAGATCAAGCAGATGGTGAATTTTATTCTCCAGGAAGCGCAGGAGAAGGCCAATGAGATTCGCATCAAGGTGCGTTTGTGAGCTCGAGCAGGAAAGATCGAGCCGGGAACTCGGCGCTTCGTGCAGTTGCTGCAGCCTTTGGGCGGGCGGCTTGTGCTAGTGGCGGGGGTGACTTGACTAGGCAAGTGTCTGGTGGCTGCTGACTATGAGTTCGGGCGGTGGGGATGCGGATCTATTGCTCTTGTGTGCGACTTGTAGACGGAGCACGACTTCAACTTGGAGAAGCAAATGCTGGTGCATAATGCCAAGATTAAGATCCAGGAGGAGTACACGCGCAAGGAGAAGACGCGCGAGATCAACAAGCGCATGTACGTCTGCGTTCAGTAGCCCCTCGGGCTCTGGTCCGCCCGCCTTGTTCTCCTCCCCCATGCCTTGCTAATGTCATCCGTGTGGCTGCAGTGCTCGCTCGGCTGAGATCGGCGCGTCACGAAGGAAGAAGATGATTGCGCGTGACGAGTTGCTGAAGATGCTAATTGCCGACGGCCAGGCACAGCTCAAGAAGTACACGACGGACGAAGCCAAGAACAAGGCGCTGCTGCGTGACCTCATGGTGCAGGGGCTGGTGAAGCTCTACGAGACGGACGTGGTCATGTCGGTGCGCGCGCAGGACATGAAGGTGGCGGAGAGCGTCCTGAACGAGGCCACGAAGAAGTACATTGACGTGATGAAGAAGGAGGCCAATCTGGACGTGAGCAAGGTCAAGGTGACGCTCAACAAGGCGGACGAAGGCATGCTGCCGGCCTCCAAGGCTGGCGGCGTCATCCTGTACGCCAAGCAGGGCAAGATCGTGTGCGACAACACGCTGGACACGCGTCTGGACCAGATCTACTACGACCTGAAACCCACGGTGCGCAAGATGCTGTTCCCCACGCAGTAAAGCTGGTCCTTTAGACCTGCCAGACGATCGTGGACGAGAGGAAATGAGGGGCTAGGAGGCGGGTCGGGCTCAAGTCGTGGCCGGGGCGGGAACGCGTGCGAATGGAGAGCCACAGCTTATCCAGCAAGTGGTCGGTGTCCTGTATTTCCCAATAGCGCTTGCATTTGCGATGGACTTATCCTTGGTCGTGCTCTTGCAGGAGATTCTCCAGCTTCCACTCGCGCCAGTTCACAGATCCGACATCAGTGCTCCCGGCGGTTGACCCCGCTGAGAGAAGGCCATCGGGATGAGAGAGGTGCGGAAAGATGGAGCTGGTTTCGGGCTTCCAGAGAGCTGTGAGAGGTCCCAGCGCCACGCTCGCCAGGTGCGTTTCGTTGATTTGCGTAGAGGTGAACTGCCAATCCTTTGCCAGTTCTCCATCCAGTCGAAGGTGCCAGATCTCGTCTTGTTCCGGGCCTTCTCGGAAAAACTCGGCGCGTAGAAGAGAGAACCCGAGGCCGATGCCTACTGCCTTGATGTAGGACTCCTTGAGTGACCAGAGGCGATAGAAGCGCGTGTACTGCTCGTCCTGGGATGCTGCCAGGCGGATGTAGGCCCATTCACTGTGGTTGAAGTGGCCCGTGAAGGCGCGGAAGAAGTCGTCAATGGACGTCTTTCGGTGCGGCCGGTCGGATAATTGCACCACGTCGACACCGACAAGTGCATGAGGTTCGCTGGCAATGGCGACGATGGTGCCGTGGTGGGAGACGTTGAAGTTCCAGGCTGCCAAAGTCGAGTTGAAGGAAGGTGGTCGCTTCCAGTACGGCTTGTTCTGTCAA
>JAADYK010000647.1:0-16026 GCA_023338225.1 Halophytophthora batemanensis
CGATCGTCGCAAGCTGGATGTTTTTGAATCCGGCTTCGACTCGTTTGCGAGCGTCCCGCATCAGGAGAACTTGAAATTCATCCTCGGTCATCCACGCTCGAACGCGAACATGGTGTTGGTCCCCTTGTAGCTCGAAGGCCATGCGCAGCAAGGCGCACCAGGCGTCTAGCTCCAGGGCGGTGACCAGTTCCTTACGGGTTGAGACTCATGGGAGTCCGGTCGGTCCCTCTAGGACCCAGGCCATAGTGGCCTCGCCAGCAGAGGCGGAGCGGGGGCAGCGCGGGCACGAGCGGAGGTAGTGGACTGCGGTGGTGAAGTTGTGCCCCAGCGCGCAGCGAACAGTGATCTCGTCCTTGCCATGACGGAAGGAGGAGAGCAGGCGCAGCTCGAGGGCCGGTACTCGGGTATCTCGCAGTGTAGCGGATCGCTAATCTTCGCACCACTGGCAAGCGGTTGTGAAACCACTCAACGTGATCCCAAACACCACGCCCATTTCCTTGTCCTCGGTGGCTTCGCAACTGCCCAGCCACCCGTCCACGCGACAGGAGCTCTGCACACCACCCACGGCCCTCCAAAGGCACATACATACCTTCTGCCTCAATACACTTTGCAATTTGCCTCCAAGCGCATGGATCGGCCACGCAGTAACTTAGGGACATCGAGGCGAATCGAACAGTTATGTTGAATCGATCTCTCTCAGGCTCTTGCGCTTCGGATCCATCCACGCCGCTTCCGAGCCAAGGAAGACCCCCGCATCTCGGAGATTCTGCTTGGTGCGGCTCGGCTTGACTTCAGTCTGCAGCCCGCAGTCAACTGCTTCCCGGAGGGCGTACAGCTTGGACGGCGATTCGTGGCGGTAGAGTACTGTCGTGGTCGAATGTATTCCGGGTCGCTTTTCAAGTGAATCTGGCGCTGCATACTCACGCCGAGTTAAAGATACGGGGAATCGGAGCAAAGAGTTCTGTGGTTTCGCTCTCCCGATCCACCCAGATGCATCCATCACGGTCAGCATCGCATTCCGCGAAAGTGAGCACCGGCTGGGCACTTGGCTTCAAACTGCGCAATAAAAGGGATAAGCAAAGACTTTTGTTGATCGCGTCAACAGCGAGCCTCCATCATCCACCAGCGTATCGCAGGGCACGACACGATCGCGTCATCTGTTCTTAACAATTAACCGCTAGGTTGAGTGAGACCACCTCACTTTGGCACACAGCGCGAAGACTACTTTCCACGCGTGTATTTATTCACGCAGGTTCTTCCAGTCAAGACAGGCCATCTGTGGTGATCCATAAACATCGAGCATCAAAGGATATTGCATTCCAAAACCGGTGCCAGACAAGACGCCGACGACGGCCCATGGCCAAGAAGCGCCGTCCAACACATTTGCTGCGACGCTGAAGCTTCCACATCCGGATTCGCGTGCAAGCTCGGCGAGGAGAGACCAAGAGCTGTCGAGTCGAGTCGAGTCGAGATGGGTCTGCTGGTGGAGGGCAGTCCGCTGGACTGGCCGGACGCGTTGGCGTGGCTGCAGCACGTGCGCACGCAGGGCATCGACCAGTTCCTGCACATCTATGAGCGCGTGAAGGACATCGAGGGCGACGAGCTCAAGTGGGGCGACGAGCTCGAGTACGGCGTGTTCCACATGGACCCGGCCACGCGCACACCGCGTCTGGCGCTGCGTGGCGCCGAGATCCTCAAGCAGCTGCAGGAGAAGGAGCGCAAGTACAAGGGCGACGGTGGCAAGAAGGACGGCGGGGCCTGCGTGGATGGCTGCAGCTGGGTGCCCGAGTACGGCGCCTGGATGATCGAAGGCACGCCCAGTATACCTTACGGCGGCTTCACGAGCGACCTGCGCAAGGTGGAGGCGAACATGCGGCTGCGACGCGCACGACTGCTGGCGCTGCTGGGCCCGAACGAGATCGCGCCCAGCGTTACGGCCTTCCCCATGATGGGCGTGGGAGACTTCACGATGCCGCCCACGCAGCCGCACGGCGACGTGGCACTCTCGGACTATGTAAGCGACGCCGTGATCAACCCACACCCGCGCTTCGCCACCCTCACGCGCAACATCCGCCAGCGCCGCACGCGCAAAGTCGACATCCGCGTTCCTATCTTCCGCGACGTGCACACCAAGGCCATGCTGGAGCTGGAGGAGAAAGCTTGCTGGAACGCCGAGAAGTCCCGCCCGCGCTACGAGTCCAAGCGCGTGGCGCCATCGTCCACATCGTCCAATGAGTCGTCGCCCACGTCGCCGTCGTCGTCGGTCTCAGACCTGAGCGCTGAAGCCATGTCCAAGTCGCCGCCTGCGAAAGCGACGTCCAAGGCGGTGAGCGAGCCGTCCAAGTCTAAGGACGCGGCGGAAGCGGCGGCGGCGCTGCACAAACTGCAGCTGGGTGCGGCGCAGGCAACTCGCCAGGCGGAGCCATACCCGGGCTTCATCCACATGGACTGCATGGCCTTTGGTATGGGCATGTGCTGCCTGCAGGTGACGTTCCAGGCCAAGAACGTGGGCGAATCTCGCCACCTGTACGACCACCTGGGCGTGCTTTCGCCCATTCTCCTGGCGTTGACAGCCGCCACGCCCATTCTCAAGGGCCGACTGGCTGATACGGATGTGCGCTGGGCCACCATCTCGGCGGCGGTGGACGACCGCACGCCGCAAGAGCTCGGAGAAGCGCCTCCGCCGACCGACGCCGAGACCAAGGCCAAGTATGCGCAGATGGCTGGGAATGGCGTCAAGCGCCTGCCGAAATCGCGCTATGAGGGCATCTCGACGTACATTTGCAACCACAAGAAGGGCGTGGACCCGCACACGTCCACGGACAAGTACAACGACGTGGAAGTGCCGTACGACGAGGCGTCCTACAAGACGCTGACGGAGCATGGCGTGGACCGCCTGCTGTCGCTGCACGTCGCGCACTTGTTCATTCGCGACCCGCTTGTGATCTACCAGCAGCGTCTGCATCTGGACAACGAGCGCGAGACGGACCACTTTGAGAACATTCAGTCCACCAACTGGCAGACTGTGCGCTGGAAACCGCCTCCGCCGCTACCCGCAGACGCCGCCGGCGCGCCGCACATTGGCTGGCGCACCGAGTTCCGGTCCATGGAGATTCAGCTCACGGATTTTGAGAACGCGGCCTTTACGGTCTTCATCGCGCTTGTCTCGCGGGTTATCCTCACCTTTGACCTGAACCTATACATCCCGCTCTCCAAGGTGAACGACAACATGGAGGCGGCGCACCGCGTGAACGCCGTCATAGACGAGAAGTTCCACTTCCGCTGCCACATGGCGCCACCTGAGGCCGGCGACTGTCGCTCCCAGCCTGGAACCTGCCACCTGCATGAAGACCCGGACGCCTGTGAGCCCATGACCATCGCCGAGATCATGCTAGGCAAGGGCAGCTACTTCCCAGGTCTGATCCCGCTCGTGTACGCCTATCTGGACCACATTGAGTGCGATGAAGCCACCCGCACACTGGTGCAGAAGTACATGTGCCTGATCGCCAAACGCGCCACGGGAGAGCTGCCCACGGCCGCCACGTGGATGCGCCGCTTTGTGCGTGCTCACCCGGACTACGCGCACGACTCGGTGGTGCCGCACACGACGGCGTATGACCTGCTGCAGGAGTGCCAGCAGATTGGAGAGGGCCTTAAGCAATGTCCGGAGCTGCTGGGCGAGATCAAGATCGCCCCTGTGCGCGGGCAGGCGGCATACCGCGTACCGCTTAAAAGCGAGGGCGTGGCCGCGGAGAAGCGCGAGACGCTGCTGCAGCGCTACATGGGCCGCACCACCGCCTCCAACGTGTGCAGTAGTTGCCACTGCTAGGCTGGCCTACTCGCTCTCGTCCTGGGAGACCACGACGCGACTGAGCGATTGATCGCCAGGAAGGATTCAATATATACCTGCAATGACGTTCTTCGTGTGTTTGCGAGCATGCAGGCCTGTGTGCATGCTCCGTTCGGCGGTTGCTGGGTATAGAGCAAGTTGGCTAGTGCTCGGGCGCTGGCTGCTGACGACTTCCTGACTCGAAGCATCGCTTGTCTTCCTGTGACACCGGCGCTCCATGCACAGATCACTGGCGCTTATGCGGACTGGACCGGACTCACCTGGCCGTGGCGGTCGGCAAGCGGAGTTAGTGGCTGGTGTTGTCTGCAGCCGAAACGTGAAGCCACCTCTGTGCCACAGTATCCTCGGGCGCGTGACGTTTCCCTCCGGAGACACGCTCCAGTTCTTGGGTTGCGCTTCACGGAGGTCTGTGCTCCAGTCCTTTGGCGCCCGTGCTGGCGGTGCACGCATGCAGCGCGCGAAGCAGCAGCGCCTCATACGCGTGCAGGCCGTTATCTGCGTCGACGACCTGCAGATGCATGCTGCTTGGTGGTGTTGGGGCACTTTCCCGCATGCTGCTTGGTCTCGGGCCCGTTCTGTCGAACCTTTCGCTACCGCCACCGAACAGAGCGCCGAGTATATCCTGGATTTCGGCCACATTTCCTAAAAATGCACCACATTTGGACGACTTGAGGCTTCGCGCCACCGATTGGCCTGGTCTGTCTCTGGTCTGGTGTGGTCCACTCGCGGTTTCCCTTGCGCATGTCGCTTGTCGCCGTGGGTTGGTTGAAGCCGGACGGACCCGCACTTTGGATTCCGCACGCTCGAGATCAAGCGGCACAGCGCGCAGCACGATGACGCGAAGTGACGAGGTGAATGAACGCTCGGCGCTGTTGCGGCGCTCTCCGGATGGCGGCGATAGGCACTGGGGTGTGACGCGCGCGCTGACCGCGAGCTGCGGGCGGGTGGGACAGCGCACGCGCGTCACGCTGGGCAGTCTGGCGATGTGTCTGCTGGCCGCAAGCTTCATCGTCGGCGCCGTCACGCTCTTCCTGCACCAGCAAGCGGCCGCTGGAGGCAGACCAAGCGGACCAACGTCCGCGCTGGTAATGGACGAAGATGTGGGTAGTTGCCGTGCACTTCAACGGTGATGCGCGGTGTGGCGTTGAGTATGTGCATCTGTGCGTGTGCTGAACAATGGGGTGGTTGATCATTCATGCACAGTTTGACGCGATCATCATTGGCGGTGGGCCGGCGGGCGCAGTGATGGCTAAGTCGCTCTCGGACGACTCGTGGCGCCGCGTGCTGCTGATCGAGGCGGGCAACTCGTCGCAGGCGCAGATCGGCGGCGGTGACGCGATCCCGTCGGCGTTCAACACGAAGGGTCTGACACCGTTCGATGTGCCGTTCTACTGGACAAACGTGGCCAACACCCCATCCGTGCACTGGGGCTACCCGGACGTTAACATTGCCAAGGCGCTTGGCGGCTGCGGTATCCACAACGCCATGCTATACGGTACGTGTGCGCGTGTGTTGGGATGAATCAAAATCTAGTCTGGCGAGAGAAGCACGCTAGAAAAAACTAAGGGTTTGTTGTGACGACAGTGCGAGCACTACCGTCGGACATGCAGCGTTGGGGCATGACAAATTGGACGTGGGAGAAGGCCAAGGAGATCTATCTGGAGATCGAGGACTACGACGGCCCGAACTCCAGTTACCATAGCACACAGGGGTTCGTTCGTACCAGCCCACCCGCTGTGATCGACGAGGTCTCCAAGCAGTTCGTTGAGGCTTGTGAGGAAGTTGGTATTCCACGCACGGGCGACTTCAACGCCCCCTCTGGGAGATATGGTGCCGGGTATTACGACTTCAACACGCGCGACGGTGTGCGCGAGAGCGCGGCCAAGAGCTTCCTTGGACCCATTCTGAAGCCCAACACCTCCATCTCGAACCGCAAGAACTTCCGTCTGCTTCTTGACACTACTGTGACGGTGAGTTTGTGATCACCACTGCTACTTTCAGATGGATCGGCCTCTTTGCTGTTTTGCGTCAGCACTTGGCAGTGGCGACAAATTCCCTAACTTGTGCTGTGGCTAATGTATCACTGGCGATCCCAGAGAATCAACATTGACGATAGCAACGTGGCAAAGGGAGTGGAGGTTCGGTACAGCAACGGTACCCGCCAGTTGATCCGCCTTGCGAAGAACGGGAAGGCGATTCTGACGGCCGGGGCGATCAACACGCCCAAAGTCCTCATGCTCTCTGGCATAGGCCACGCTGACCTGCTGAGAAAAGTGGGTCTTCCGGTGAAGAAACATTTGGGGCGCGTGGGGATGAATCTGCAGGACCACCCGGTGCTAGGTGTCGTCTTCAAGAATGCAGCGGGAGCTGACATCGACCTGGAGTAAGTCACCTAGCTACTTATTACTCGAGTCTAGGGAGAACTCTGGTCTTGCGCACTTGGTTGTCTAACTGCCTGGTGCTGTGGAAATGCTTGACTAGGTCGGAGCTGGATGCCTACTTCAATGCAACGCGGACTCGCCATACCAGCGCGTCGGATTTCGGCTTGATGGGCTCCGCTGGCATTAGCGCTGGGGCATTTTTGATGCCCCCGGGCGCCACGGATCCGGAAATCCAGCTAACCTTTTTCCCGAGAAAGTCGGAGCCGCACATGTCCAATAGCTCCGAGCTGAATCACACCACGGAGGTGCTTGTCACGGTCGCTCTTCTGAGTCCGCGAGCGCGCAACCGGGTGGTGCTCGTGCGCAGCAAACACCCGGATGGAGGTGATGACGACGCCGAGGATCACCTGATTCCGCGCGTGGTGTCTGAGGTTCCCGAGACCACGGCAGAGCACCTGCGTGAATCCGACGTATGGAAACTCTCCTGGGCGATTGCAGTCGTGCGCGAGATCGCGACGGTGCTAGGTGCGTCTGGTGCCAACTGGAGCAACAGGTTGTGTGGTTTGTCCAGGGTTCGAGGCATCGCTTGACTTGTACTTGTCCTTTGCCTGTGTATGTTTGTTTGTGACAGCTAACAAAGGCATACTTGGGCCTGAAATCGCCCCCGGTCCCAGCGTCTCAACCCCACACCGTACGCGCATCGGTTTGCATTTGTGGCTCACTGCCTTCCTCCTTCCCACTTTCCTGTTAACGCATATGATTGGATATGCTGTGCATGTTGAACAAATCCCAGAGCTGGACAGGTGGGTTCTGGACAACGTCTTCCGCAATTCGCACTGGGTTGGGAGTGCGTCTATGGGGAATACAGTCGAGGAAGGGGTCGTGGATAGTCATCTGCGCGTCTACGGCATTGAAAACCTACGCGTGGCAGATGCTTCGGTGATCCCGCTCATTCCAAACGGCAACGTGCACTCGTCCGTCGTGATGGTGGCGTCTCATGCAGCCGAGATCTTACGACAAGATGAGCGGGAGGAACGGCGTCAGTCAGGAAAGTGACACAACAACAATGGACTGAACGGTTAGCAGAGACCCAAGGTCGTCGTCTATAATCAACCACAGCTGCAACTACCTCGACATCAATGCACGGACCTCACTAAACGACCGCTTCATTTGATGAGGGGGGCTGTCAGGTTGTTGCTCGTTTCTGTCTTTGACAGCGTCGTGGACCAGAGCGCGAGTGCCGCTGAACCCTGCAAGACCATACCGTTGGGGCGATCTGGGTGCCCAAGTAGGCTACCATCTCTACGTGGCCCAGACTCTTCGCTCGCCGACGTGCCTCCACCAAGCAGCCCTCGGTCGAAAACTGGCACAGCGCTTTCAATACGGGGAGTTCTCCCGTGGCCACCACATCCAGCAGTGTGTTGTTCAGAGGGGTGCAACGATGCTGTCCAAGGTACGCCACCACTTCCTCATGACCACACAGCGCCGCCTTGGTCATGGCGTAAGAGGCGCGAGCAGTGACACGCTGCCGATCCGTCCGTCCACCAGCATATCTGAAGAGCAAGCGCACAACGTCCAGATGCCCATGTGCTGCTGCCATGTCCAACGCCCGAGAACTGCATCCTTCATTGCGATGCTCCAGTAAAAAGCGGAGTACGTCCACATGGCCCACACACGCCGCGTCATCGGCGGTGGTGCGTGAAAACCCACGGAACCCGTGCTCGTGCAACCAACGCAACTTGCCCACTTCGCCATTATATGCGGCGAGACGCAGCGCCCAGGCGGACACTTCACGGCGCAGTGCTGAATGGCGAGCATGCAGCCACTTCAACGCTGCAATCCCATCTGTGTAGCCCACTGCAGTGTCCAATACTCCAGTCTGGAACGTGTAGTCACTCCAGGAAAGGTGCTTGTCGAGCCACTCGAGCATATCCAGTCGATCGAAACGCAGAGCGCAACAGACGACGCCAAAGAACTCCGTCTCAGTAGTGACGTTGCCGTCTGCGTTGTGCGTCGCCAGCGCTTCTAGCACTGACAGATTGCCGCAAATGATGGCGAGTTGGGGCAGAAGGCCACGGGAGGACGGATAGCGTCCTTCAAGTCGTGGACGGTAGCGCTCGACTTGAGCGAAGCGCACGACCTCCAGTGGCAGCCCGTCCATGAAGGAGGCCACGCGCCGGAACAGCACGCGGTTGGTGAGCACCCGCATGGATGCTCGAGAGATTGGCGCGGTGGCATCTGCGAGGGCGTCCATGCGGTGCCGACTTCGGCGGCAGCTTCGGCGGCGGCTTCGGAAATGTCTACAACCTGAAAACGAATATCTGCGAGTGCTGGTCCTGGGGATCGAGCTGAACTCTTTATTATTATATCGCGCCGTTGGTCCAATGCGACCAATGACAGCTCTGTGAGGTTATTGGCCTTAGCATGTGATATGACTTGCGTTCCCTCCTATATATATGACCAAAAGCGCGAGAACGTTTGAAAAGGTTATTCTCTGGTCCGGGTTACGCTGTTTCTCTCGAAGATTGCTTCGTATTGGGAGTCAGAATTGGAAATTGCGCGAATGTCAATGGCATGCCATCCAGCCTGGAAAAGGGACTCCCTTCATTTTGACTCCACCGCTGACGCAATTCACGCCGAAGATCAGTGCGTGCCAGTATTTTCTGGGGGAGATTGTCAACCTTCTAATCATCGTCACTTTTGGAGAAGAGCTGACACTCTTGGGGTTATTTGGCGCGTGGCCGCGTGTCCATCTGCACTCAGCAGCCATAGAAGACGTGTGTTACCTTCTCGAGCTCGCACTATCACGACGCTGTATGACCTCAACCTAGCCGTCCCAAGAGCCACACGTTTACTCCCAGCGTTTCTGCGCAACTGACCGACCCTGACTTCAAGCAGCTCATGCGGATGACACGATCGTCTATCCGGCGCATTTGCAGCAAGACCAAGCCGCATTCTGTCTTTACAAATATAGTCACGCATCAGCAGACCGCCGTGTGGTTTCAGCTTGCTGTTACGCTGAGTCGCGCGAGTACAAGTGGCAATGGTGAATTACTTGTATGGTTTAGAAAACACTGGAAATCCTCCGAAGGCAGGTGATCACACCCACCGAAGACTCTAAGCACTCGATGTACACAGAAATAATATATGAAATACCACCACGTTTGTAATTTATTACCTCTTCCAAGGCTGGGCTGATGGCTTCCAAGCTCCAGGAAGCCAAGTATGGTGTTGCGTTTGCCTGATGGTGGCGAGTTCACTCGTCGTGCCGCAAGCAAGCCCAACACGCCAAGCACGTGGTTGGTAGAGTCGGGTTGTACGCGGGGCCTTGTTCCTCTGGGGTGTGGTTCAGCCGAGGTGATCAGTATTCTGTAGACATAGGGACTAGGTTTTCACTGGGACACAGTGCTACGAATTCAGCAGTACTCCCTTCTCCACGACTCTCTCACTCTCTCGTGACCTTTGACCCCTACTACAGAATGAGTGTCCACTCTCAGGTGTGTTTTACGGGGTGCTACTAGCGTCAGTTCTCGCCTCTTGGAGTTTGAGACGGTTGTCCATCTGCACTGTCGCCATTCTGTGACTCTCGTCACAGCCAACCGCTTGTCGTGTCGATGGTGCTCTTCTTGGAGCCCTAACACTCTTCAGCATAGGCATATTTCTTGGCCTCTTGGCCTCTTGGCCTCGCCGGTGAGGTCGATCCTCCACGCTTCGTGATCGCCTTCTAGCGACTCCTCGTGGCTTTTCTATACACTATATATAGACAATATAACTTTCCTTGTGCTCCTTCAACTTCTTCGCCGGCGACACTTCGGCAACTTACCCTCGCTGTCTAGTGACCAGCTCAGGTGAATAAACACCGGCAAAATGTGAAAGCTGGTGGTTATAAACTCGGTAAGTAGCTCCGGTTGGAGCTCACCGACCTCATCGTTCGTAGACTCACCGACTCCTCTGGCTTCGGATTTGACAACTTCACTTGGTTTTAGACACGCCAACCTCGTTCCGCGGGTGCTAGTTTGGAGGTTCTATTACGAGATGGTTCAACTCCGATCTCGTCTCCTCACTTCGCACTAGCCGACTTTGCCTGACTCATGTGGACCATATCGGCGTACTTAAAAAAAATTGAGGTGATTTGGCGTTGAACAACCAGGATAGCCACGTAATAGAACCTCAAATCACACATCACACATTCGGCGCATCCGGATCACGTCACTCCGCCGTACTCAGCCTGGTGCTCACGGTATCTCCAGACCTGTGCCTGAGAGATACTGTGGTTACAAGAAGGCGGACCCGGGCACCACATACCCGGGTACCACTCCCGTGGTACCATGGGTCGGCGGCTCTTCGAAATAGGATCTTAAGATCACCGACCCTTTCACCTTGGCAGTCGGTTTCACCCGCTTTTTTCTTTCTTGAAGTGGACAACCGGAGGTTTACTACACACGAAGGCATAGGTGCCGAGGGTGGGTGAAGCTTGTGCTGGCTTAGTGTGCAAAGGTTGATGTGTGGGAGCTTTGACACTGACATCTTCGAGAGGCTCAAGTAGGGGATGGAGTCCGTGAGCTCAAACGAAATTACTTTTGCTTCGACAGGTAGGCGACTCACCAGGGCAGCACACGATGAAGTTCTGAGCCGCCAACGCCAACGCCAACGCCAACGCCAACGCGAGAGCCAGAAATGGACACGCTTGGAAATCAGCATCGGAGAAGAGCGGTAGTGCTTGCTCATCCGGCGTCTTCACGCGGATGAAACCAATAAAGAAGACACCACAGGAACCCTCAAAGAGCTCCTTCTTCCAAACGCAAGTCGAGTCTGGAGCACTCCCAAACAGATACCAAAGTAGGTACAACAGTGCGACATCTTGCTGATCCCTAACACGATTCTCGGCCAAACCACCACTTTCACGCTTGATGCAGTACTGTTCAAGCGTGCGACCCATCTTGGGTAGCTTCTTCGCCACAGTACTTCCTTGAGCGGGGTATTCATGGCAGTCAACACTTAATCTAGTGGTAGTATTGTACGATGGAGTGACGCGATAGATGCTCCCCCGTGTTTTCACTCACCTTGTTTTTGTATGTTGCTATTGGCCAGAAATATACTGATAGCGCCATTTCATTTGCTGAAATCACGAAGAGATGTTGTTTTGGCTGTTATACAGACGTATTGAACATACAACACATTGCAGTCGGAGAGGTGGTGATGCTCACCCATATTTCGGCAGCCAATGAGACGAGTGCCGCATTGCGAACACTTTGTAGTGAAATCACACCAGCATTGCGCGCGAGGACTTACTGGGGGTACGCTCTGCTTCGACGTCATGGTTTGTGTCTTGAACGACGGGAGGAGGACTTCCGTGTGGTTCGTTGAGAGCCAGATGGACACCTTGTGGTGCATGTCTGCGACCAAGGCCCTCACACGACGGAAGCTGCCCTTCAAGCGATTGCCCATGCTATAACGCTTGCGTTTCGACGGTTCCTTCGCTCGGCGGGAGATGCACTCCTTCATGTCGTCCACGCCAAGCGTCAGTCCGTCGGGGTCGTACATTCTGATGAAACTCCGAACTCCTGGATCAATCGCGCACGCTCGGGTACCGGAAGTCTGCGCAAACATCTTGACCCGAGGCACGCAGAGGTAAAAGCGGTCATCGCAAGTGCGCTGAAGCCGGACGGAGAACTGGAGTTCTGGCATCTCCTCCTGGATCACAAAGCTCTCGGTCTTGGAGAAGCCGAAGAATGTGGGCTTGAACCGGACGAGACCTTCCGATGACTTGAAGTCCCGAGCCTGTAGTTCGATGGAGGAAGAGTTATCCTTCTTCGACCTGAATTGGAGTGCCGGGAACGGCGTCTTCTTGCCCTTCTCCTTGAGCGCGCGATACAGAGCCTTTGACGACTCCAACGCCTTCGTGAAATCCCGGGACGTCGAGTGCATGACTTCTTCGAGCACCTCAAGGTGGTGGTCGGGAAGGTAGGTCGCCAGCGTGCGCTTCTGCGATATCGGGCGGTACTTTGCGACCAGCTCCGACTTCTTGAGCGCGTAGCAGTCCTCTCGAGAGCTCTCAACAAGCTTGTTGTAGACCGCACGGTGTGTTCCGAACATCTTGCGGAGCAGTGACCTATGGGGCTTGGTCGGGTAGATCCGGATTTTGATGAGACTGTTCGGGGCCTCTCCATCCAGCATGACGACGTCAGGAGAAGACTGGGGCGACTTGTCGGACGCGGGAAGCTTCTCGATCACGTTGCTTCGCTGGAACCACGACTTGTCCTTGATTCGCCTGGAGCGAGCGGAGCTCTTGTGGTCTTGCGCCGTCGGGATCCATGGCAGAATGGAGCGCGTTGCATCCCAAACTGGATGGTTATGACTTTTTGGTATCACGAGTAGCTGCTAGGCTAGATCCCATCTACCTGTGATTGGCCAATTATGGCCCAGATGCGGGTGAATCATCGAGGGCGAGGAGCAACAAAATGATGGCAAGTCGTGGGAACTCAGTGGTAGATTGGGAACACCCAAGCGGTAGTGCTGCGGCCGCTGGGGCTCTGCAGCTGTCCGAATGGCCTCGTTACAGCAGTCCAGCAGCCCCTTGGGGTCCGATATGCTCGTTCGATTCCACCTCGAGCGCACCTTGATCACCTTCTGGTTGAATGTTCCGGGGTTTGGCTGGCAGCACTGGCGTCACACTCCCGTTTTGTCGTTTGCGGGAAGTTTATATGCACGATTGGGACCAGGAGTGCAGGTATCTGCCGCCTCCTGTCGGGCCTGTCGTTGGTTGGAATAACGCACGTACTAAAAGCCAGTTCGGCCAATCCCGTAGAGCCAGCCAGTCGCAGTACCGCGAAACGGGTACAGCGAGCCCTGGTCCCAGGTATAGGCGGGCCGAGGCCCCCACCATTCGGCAAAGCAAGCACCACAGCAGAGACGCTGTACGAGCGATCGGCAAGGAGCTGCCCGCACACGACGAGCAGGCGAGTGAGCGAGTGAGCGAGCGCAGAACAGAACAGAGCGGCAGCGGCAGCGGCAGCGAGAGCGTGCGGAGCAGGTGAGCTAACAGCAGCAGCAGCAGCACTAGGATGCGCACGACGTGGGGTCTGTCGGCGTTGGCCGCGGCCGTGGCGGTGGCGGGACTGGTGTCCGAGGTGCAGGCGACGTCGGTGTCGTCGCAGTGCGCGGCCGTGACGACGTGCTACGAGGGTGGCGACACGTCCAACGGCTGCGTTATCGCGGACGGCGGCTGCCCCGTGTGCGTGACCTTCGCGGACGACGGCTGCTACGTCAAGGTGGACGGCGAGTGCCCCTTCGGCAACGACTGCACGGACGAGTTCTCGGCCTCGAGCGGCTCGACCTCCAGCACAGCCAGCAGCTCGGCTAGTGCCACGAGCGCCAGTAAGAGCACTACTGGCACCGGCTCCAGCACGAGCGGAACCGCCAGCGCTTCCTCGACCGCTAGCAACAGCACGAGCGGCACGTCGAGCTCTTCCACGAGTGGCTCTGGCTCCAGCACCACTTCCACGAGCGATTCGAGTGGCTCTGGCTCGGACCTGAGCGTCGTGTTCGCCATCATCGGTGCGGCCATCGGTGTGATCGCTGTGGCGGTGATATTTCTCACACTCGTGCGGCGTTCGCGTGCGGCCCACGATGACGACGACGACCTGGCGGACACGCCACCGGCCTTCACCAAGAATGTAGCGCAGGCTCCAGCCAGCACGACAGGCACGGTCAACTACTCCAGCTACGGTGGTAGCGGACGCTCTACGGGTCTGGGCTCAGGTGAAGCCAAGGAGATCGGCATGGCTGGCGGCTACAGCAGTGGCGGGGTGAGCCGCGCGTCCAGCGGCCCGGGAGGCACCAGTTCGGGCGTGGTGAATTACTATAGCCAGCAGCCGCCGCAGAACTCGGCGGCACCTTCTCCGCGCGTGGCTGGGCGTGCCATCCCGTCGGTGCCTGTGGGCATGGCGCAGTCGCAGAGTTCCGTGCGTTCCATGGCCGTTCCGGCGCCTGCCCCGTATGCGGAGATGGCGCGGCCAGGCCAAGCGCCACCCACGCCCGTGCAGCACTACCCGGTGACGGGCGGCGTGGCCCCTTCGCCTGTGGCTACCAAGCGCGAGAGCTACGAGTTCTGAGTGTGGTGCGGGACGGAAGGCAGACATCGAGAGGCGGCGAGCGGAGGAGAAGGCCAAACGAAGTGCAGCCCGAGATGTACAGAGAGAGCGAACGCGAGCTCTTGGCTAGGCAAGCCGCACTCGGCCAGACTGTATTCAATACTGGTTCTTTTTGTGATTTCATCTGTGTTGTCCTGGCATCTTGACACGGGGGATGTGTCCAGGTGGTGGCGGCTAACATGTACGCCTCGAGCGCTTGTGGCTTGGCGTGCCGCTTCTTGGTCTTGGCGTGGTGGCGTCTTAAAGGCCAGAGGTGTTGGAGCGAAGAGCGAGAGCGTTTGCCTGCGCGGTCACGAAGCTCTGGCGGCGGCGACTTATGTCAGCGTCACTACGCAGCATCCATCGCCTTCGTCCAGTCGTGCGATTCCTACCAATCGCCTTGATGTTACCACGAGATACTAAAGTACCGTCCTGGCCCTAGACGACACATCGTTTTCTGTTTCGGGTCGATACGTGTGAGCAAGCTCACGCACACCTGACAACCTCGGCGCAGTCATCCCCGGGCACCCAGATTCCAGGGACCTGAATGAGCATCTGCTTGCTCTTCGGGTTGAAGCGTTTCTCAAACTATATGAACAGCAGAAACGCCATCATGACTTACCCTTCCGAGCAGGACCTCCGGCAGACCTTGCATGGGCTGGTGTCGGCCGCAACGGGCCCCACCATGCCGGCACAAGCGTGCACAAGGAACGGATCTAGTCGCAGAGTTTGATCCACTCCGTGCTGACCAAGCGGATCCCTAGCGCCTCCAGCTGCTTGTAGATGGCGTCCGTGTCACGCCGCGGTTTGTGAGGCTTGCACGGCTTGGGCAGAGAGAGCAGATTGCCCGTGGTGGCCGTGGTGGACGAGGTGAACTTGGGGAGAAGGCGGAGATTCCTGGAGTGCGCGCTTCGAGCATGGCGTTGAAGTTGATATTGCCACCCTGATGAACCAACAAGTTGCCGATCAATGTTGGTTCATGAACCTTGCTTTGAATGGACCCGCTTTCTTCATGACTGCTTCGACGACTGTATCGTGCAAGATTAGCTGCATCTCCTACGACCTCGATTGCTTCCTCATGTGTGACCTTGCTTCAGTGGCGTGCGACCTCGCCATACGCGCTGAAGCAGAAGACAAGGGCGTCAAAGCCATCTCAATTGCATCACGATGAGAGAGATTGGAACCTACCTGCGTGCTGGGTCGAGACGCCTGGAGATCGCGAAGATTCATGAGAAAGTTCGGTAAACGCTCGAAAGAGGACTTCGCGGCGAACTGCAGAGGCACAAAGATTCTATTGCGATGCCTGCTCTCACGCGACAGCGCGAGCCTTCTACTTGCGTTGAAGCGTGCGCCGTCGCCGGTCCGTGGCTGCAAGGCAATCACACTCTGGGCGTCTCTCACTGGGAAGGAAATGGTGACGGACGAGCCACAGACCGCCCACTACCGGCAGACTTTGAATGCCAAGGGGACTCTGGATGTGGTACGTCTCCATCTCAATGGATGTGAGATGTACTAGGGCTTGCTGGAGCGGATCGTCGGCACCGAAAGCACCACGCGGGGCAACACACTCTTATGATCAGGACTTTTCTGGAGTAGAGACCGTTTGCTGCAGCACATGCATGAGAGGTGGCGGCTTGGGACAGTCTAGCCGCAGTCTAGCCGC
>JAADYK010000648.1:0-15967 GCA_023338225.1 Halophytophthora batemanensis
CATATGTATCCATCCAATCATATCGCACCGTTCGTGTCCCTTCATGTGCAGGCCTCCCAAGACACGCGTATAGCACGCGCAGGCTGCGTGCCTGAAGGTAGGAGCCCAACCAAAGTGACGACGAAGTGCAATCACAACAGGTGGCGGGTCACGGCCAGCCCTGTATGAGAATAATAGCGTTTATGCATGGATGGGTCTCAAGTAGCTAATCATATTCTGCCATTTTAGCGTGATCTCTCCTTCTGTCCTGGCCATCCTGCCCTAGTTGTCCAAACTTTACGACAGTTGAAAGACGCAAGTCCGTAGTTTTTCGACATTGCGCCCTCTTCCTAAACTTTCCCAATACTTCGAAATCCTTTTTCCAAGTTTTCTCCTAAAGGTGCGTCTGCGTTATGCATTCCCCCCATTCCTTCAAAGTGCCGAATTACCAGCCCTATCGTGCCAAATCAACTACGATACGATATGATATATCTTGAGTCTCTATGCTAGATTCTACTCGGTCGCTGCTATTACTTTTAGCCATTCTATCACCCCGCCACCCACCACCCAAGAGAAGGAAAGTCTTCCAGCAAGCAACATGGTGCTCTTCGTGCTGTACGTCAAGGCGGACCTGGAGAACGTGGAGAAGCTGGAGGCGCTGCCACTGCAAGTTTTGGAACGAGTCCTAGAGGCTTGAGCCCTGCATTTCCAGTAACACCAGAAATACATTGCACCAGAAACAAACCAGCCTCTACTTGGGTTTTCTAGACTTGATTTTCACTGCAACTGAAGTCAAAATCTGGACAGCGCCGGTTTAGGAAGTGCTGGTCCGTATTCCGTGCGGAGACGCCGGTTTTGCCGAAGGCGAATGATTGTAGTTGGTTTTACTATGCCCACTTGACTACACTTGCTGCCGCTCCACTTTTTCTATCACACTTGCTTTTTGTATCCCGACCCATCGTGCTGGATTTGTACAGCGCCTGATTGCTTGCTTGAAGCCCGTTTGGGCAATCGAATGCGGTGCCTGCTGCTCTTTGCCCGTTTGCGTGTTGTGCCCGGCAGCGCTTGCTGCTTCGCGCGCGCGCCCAAGCGACGGAGGAGTGGAGCAAGGCTCTCTGGTAGACGCCGTGCCGTGCCGCTGGCTTCCTCGCTCGCTGGAGTCCTAGCTGGGGGCGCGGGCCATCGGCGGCGGACGCGGCAGTTTGAAGCAAGGAACTCATCTGAGTTCGACTCGCGCGATATTCGCGACGTATATAGTCACTGTACTCCGTTGAGCGCGGGCCAATTTCGCCCAATTTCGTCAATAGGAGGCTTTTGCCGTCGAAATGAGGCCGCTGTCTGACCGGTCCGGGCCCTCATTGCCTCATTAACCGCCCACGCATCCCGGACCGGCCATGTTTGCGCATGACCCAGCGGTTGTGGTGGTGAGCGCCGGGGGCCGCGGATCTTCTCCAAGCGGAGCCCCAACGCCAAAGCCAAAGCCGAAGCCGAGCGAGCCCGCCCGCCCGCCTCTCGAAAGCCTGAAGCAGCATGCTGTCGCCCTTCCTGACGCGCACGCAGCAACCGCGCATGGCGCTGACGCCGGCGCTGGTGCGCTTCCGCACGTCGCTCATGTCGGACGTGCACGGCACCACGCACGGCAAGAAGCACTGGAAGAACAAGCCGCTCTTCCGTCGCGAGGGCGACAAGAAGTTCCGCAGCGGCCAGGAGGCTGCCGACATGCTCACGGAGGAGGTGCTGCGTCGCGACCCCCACCAGGCCGAGTACGTGCAGGCCGTGTCCAATTTTGTCAACTCGGTGGTGCCCGTGTTCGATCGCTACCCGAAGTACGCCTGGGTCATGAAGACGCTCATGGAGCCGGAGCGCGTGATTCAGTTCCGTGTGCCGTGGATCGACGACGAGGGCTCCAGCCGCGTGAACCGTGGCTTCCGCGTGCAGTTCTCCAGTTCGCTGGGCCCGTACATGGGCGGTCTGCGCTTCCACCCGGAGGTAACGCACGGCACGGCCAAGTTCCTGGGCTTCGAGACCATCTTCCGCAATGCGCTGGCTGGTCCCTTTGGCTCGGCGCACGGTGGCTCGGACTTTAACCCGCTGAACAAGAGCGAGTCGGAGGTCATGCGCTTCTGCCAGTCCTTCATGACGGAGCTGGCCAACTACATTGGCCCGCACACGGACATCCCCACGGCTGGTGTGGGTGTCGGTCCGCAGGAGATCGGCTACATGTTCGGCCAGTACAAGCGTCTGCGTCAGCTGCACCCTGGTGGCACGGAGGGCATCCTCAGCGGCGGAGCCTACCACTACCCGCAGGTGACGGGCTTTGGTGTGACGCACTTTGCCAACCGCGTGCTCGAGTCGCGTGGCGAGACACTCAAGGGTAAGCGCTGTCTCATCTCGGGTAGTGGCACTGTGGCGCTCAGCGTAGCGCAAAAGCTGCTGGACTTGGGAGCCATCCCCATCAGCATGTCGGACAACTTTGGCTACGTGGTGGAGCCGGAGGGTTTCACCAAGAAGAGTCTGGAGGAGCTCAAGCGCATCAAGGAAGAGCGTAACGCGCGTCTGGGCGCGTACATCATGTCGTCCACCACGGCGCTGTACCACCCGAGCGAGGAGGGCAGCGTGTGGGACACGCCTTGCGACTACGCCTTCCCGTGCGCCATCCAGAACGACATTGACACGAAGGCCATGAAGCTGCTGATCAAGAACGGCTGCAAGGGCGTGTTCGAGGGAGCCAACTTCCCCTGCACGGACGGCGCTATCGACGAGATCAAGACCCATGGTCTGGCCTTTGGCCCGGGCAAGGCTTCCAACGGCGGCTCGTTCGCGCTCGTGACCAAGAACCTGGGCACGACGGAGCTCTCGGACGAGCAGCTGGACGCCATCGTCAAGGACTATATGTATGATCTGCACGACCGCGTGGCCGCCACGGCCGAGGACTTCAACGCATCTGGGGACCTTCACGTGGGCACCAACATCACGGCTTTCATGAGTGTGGCCGCCGCCATGTTCCGCCAGGGCGCTGTGTAAGCCGCGCCAAGTGGCAAAGGTCCGACTCAAGGTGGTGTGGCCGCCTACCTGCATACGCTCATATACGCAAGAGGAGACGCGCAGCTCTCCGTCGAAGAAGACGAGGCAATAGCGTGGGGTTGACTCGAGTATTCGCTGCAAGTTCTGCCGCGCTTGCGAGATCTGCAGTGCGTAGATACCAGAGCTCAATAAATACACGGGTGGTTTGCTGAGTGCGCTGTCGCTTTCCACGACCTCTCGTCTGACGCATTGAGAGTTCCGTTTGCCTATCCGCTGGATGGGTCATGCATTTGTCGAGGTTGCGATCGTCTCGTGCTTGTGTACAGGAGAGCACGACAGGTAGCGACCGAGCACCTCAATCACGCCATGCGTATATCTACAGAAAGATTGGAAGAGCTTGGGAAGCTGGTTGCAGTCGACACTGGGGCACGCAACCAGCGTCGTGGCTTCGAGGAAATCGGACGGAGTCTGTCCAGGGCTGTCATGGGAGTCTGAAGGCGTCGGAGGGGCGGACCACGACACGAGCTTTCGAAGCAAATGAGCAGATCAGAAGCCATGATAGGCGATAGAAGAGCACTGCCACCCCCTTGGCATCTCACCTTCATCCCTCAATGCCAAGTCTGAGAGCGTGATGTTGGTATCCGCTCATAGGCTACTTAGAACGAGGCACAACACAAACCACCAGAGCGCCTTCCTTCTCCGACCAAAGTGCGAACAGCCTACCGAGTGTGTACGTGCTGCCTCGCGCTGCCTCACGCTGCCTTTGGCGTTGTGCTGGCGGGGCGCTCGTGCTTCCCGCGAACTGTAGCTCCTTCGCCACCAGCCAGTGCGTCGACGGCACAACCCGACACACTGGTCAGCGCGATGCCATCGGATGCAATGGCGCGCGCGATGCAGACGCTGCCTCTTCGACCCGTGGCCAGTGCTTCCTACATGGCGAGAGTGAAAGTCCAGACCACTTGCTTCAACGCACTCCTTCGTTGCGCATGAAGCGACGCGACCTTTCATGCTCCGTGGTGTCCTTTCTCATGCTAAGTACGCATTGAGGTGCGCACCTAAGGCGTTGTGCCTCAGAACCGGGGTCGCAGCCAAGCTGCATCAAAGCTGCAGCAAGCGTTCTCTGGCATCCCTCCCTTGTCTCCTCTCTGCGAGGCGTCTGTGGAGCCCGGATATGAAGCGCAAATGCTGCGGGCGCAGCTGTGCACTCCGCCCTGGGAAGCTAGCGTCCCCAGGTGCAGCGAGATCCAACGGAGCTGAGCTGCTCGCCACGCTAACGAAACCGGCTCATCCTCATGACCTCTGTGAAAAAGCGAGAAGAAATCAGCCGCCACGTCGCCACCCGCCTCGGCCAGAGCTCGCCTTGTATTCGTGTCGACTCCTTGCGTTCTGTCTGCGCTTGGGTGTCGGCAGTTGAACTCACTGGACGGACAGACGCCAGGTGACCGTTGCAGTCGAGGATTTTTCTGCCCGTCCCCTCCTACCATCAACGCGCTTCAACCTGATCTTCCGACCATTCGTATCTCGAACGTTCACGTTTGGAAGGACGCAAGCTCTGGGGTTTTGGAATGACTCTTCTTTGCTGGGAGCGGTTCAAAGTCTCACGCGGTTCTCGGGCGGGCTGTTTCGTCCTTTTCATTTGTCTTCTTCCGCCCTTCCTTGCCGGTTCTTCATCGGCCCGGGAAGGCCAGTATCTCACGCCAAGCGCGTATAAAGCAAGCCTCCAGGGAGCTGCTGCTGCCCCCAATTCCCTTCGACCCACTGTAAACCTCACCAGGACCTCCACACATGCCAATGCCAGTCACGACGCAGCTGATCCAGTTCACGCTGCTCCCCGCGCTGATCTACCTATGGTTTAGCCCTGCGGGAGCGCTGACGACTGCCAGCACGCTCTCGTGTGAGCGAGCAGCACTTGGAGCGGAATCGGCGGCTCGATGGAGTGTGAGCTGCGTCACGGACAGTTCCACGGCTTCAGCAAGCGCCCTCTTCGACCCCAATCTCGTGGGAGACTTCTACGTGAACCAGGAGCCCAACATTGCTATCACAGCTACCTCGGACTTGAATCTCTCGTCAACTTTCAACCAGATCAACGCGTTGACTTCAACCACTATCACTACATTTTCCCTGTTGACGGCTTCGGGATACGTGCATGACCTCCCCGTCAGCGTCGTACCGACCGCATTTGCCAGCCTCTCGTCGCTGCAAGTTCTGTAAGTCCAGTGCAAACCAGGGAGAAGATCACTACGATATTCATGCGCGTGGTTCGCACAGCTAACGCTGGTGGTTTCGCTCTTTTCATCAAACAGGAGGCTACAGGACTTCACCATAGCAGATGCCAATCTGCACCTCGTGCTGCCCTCCTCCATCCAGGAAGTGTACGTCAAGTGTCCTGCTTTCTTGTCTTTGCTCCCTCGCACTAGAAATCCTGACCGATGTTCTCGACTTGCAACTTGTGTGCGAACAGTTCTCTTGTGAACTGTGGCCTCACGGGCTTCTCCTTCGAATTTGCCGATGGTTCTGCCGTCACAGACTCGTCTCTTTTCAAGATGTAAGTAATCCGCTTCTCCGTCCTTGAGATTCATAGTACTCCTTGAAGCTGACCCTAGACGCATATGCTGCGCTGCTCCAGTGACCTCCGAGCCAACTCGCTGGAAGCAGTTCCTACGACGCTCTACTCGCTATCAGCCGATGCTACCAGCATCGACCTCCGCAACAACAAACTCATCGACCTCTCCGCAGAAAATCCAGCCCACAAAGAGCAACTCTCGGCTTGGATTGACAGCGGTGTGCTACTGGTCGACGACGCTACCATCGCCGCTCAAGTCCCAGCAGGTCAATCGGAGCAAAGCCCCGCTGTCACAGTCACAACACCTACTGGCAGCGGTGCAGAGGGTACTGCATCTCCTTCAGCCACCGATGCCTCGACTGCGTCCTCCTCCAAGGCTTCTCCTTCAAACGAGGACGAAAACACCACCACGACTGGCAGGGCCAACGACAACAACACCTTGGAGTCGGCCCTGGTCATCACCGCGGCCGTTGGGGTGCCCTGCGTTCTGCTGGTGCTCGTCGCACTCGTCTTTGTCATGCATCAACGGCGTCGGAAGCAAGACCTCAATCGAGACGCCGACGCTAGGTTGGGACTCCCACCTTCGTTCCACAAGCTGCCACGGGCGACAGGAGAGACTTCGCACCTTTCCTCTATCGAAGCAGACGAGTTTTCTCCGACGAGATTCGTTGGCGAGAATTTGTACCGCCCAGAAGCCAATGACGGGGTCCCTAGTGTTGCCATTGCCGTCACTCCTGATGCTTCAAACCATAGCGAGGCCAGGCAGCCTCTCACACCCAGCAGAGCAGGCTACGTGAATTTGACGTCACCTCAAGATGCACCTCATGTGCTGGGGCTTACCAACGGTTGCCGCCTGGCACACAGCAGAGATCGAAGCGACAGCAAACACTCGACACAGCAGCACTGCACCACAGCTCCCGTCTCCAACAACGATGGCAAGACGCTTCATGACCGCCTGGTATCCCGAAAAGCATTACGATCATCTCTGGAGATGCTCCTGCAGACCGGAAACAGCAGTCGCACTGAAATCTCGTCGTCCTCATCGTTGCTGACTGTGAATGACCAACGCTACGTGCTGAGTCGAGGTGGCCAGATTCAGGAGACTCCTTTAGCCTTCTTCATCGAATGCTGTCCCGCTCAACGCAGAAATCAGGAAGACGTGGAAGCTGACACGCCGCCTCGCCTCGTGCTCAAGTTCTTCGTCGAGCAAGACGCGGCGCTCGTAGAACGAGAGAGCTACGCTCTTTCGTGTCTCCACCACGACGAAATGACAACGAGCTTCGCCCCACGACTCGTGAATGAGGCGCTAGATTTCCAGCTCTCCGGTGTGAATTGCAGTGTCCTGGTGCTGGAAGAGCTGAGCTGCACCACATTGCTGCACTATGTGCGCGGGCAGGTCGACACATCGCAGCAATTCTCCGTGGTGCATCAACTTGTGCAGTTGGCGCACGCCTTGCAAGCGCTACACACACACGACCTGGTGCACGGTGGGATGAACATGAACAGCCTTGTGGTCTGTCCGCCAGACGCGGCACTCAAGTTCTGGGGACTCGAGTGCGCCACAAAGGCCGGTGAAGTGTACGACCTCCCCGTGGTGGAGCAAATGGAGCTTTGGCAAGCAGAGTACCTGGCCCCTGAGCTAGCCCAAAGCCTTCTCCAGCGCAAGCACACCATGTGCGCTTCACCCAAGACTGATGTCTGGAGTTTCGGCGTGCTTGTGCTCAAGATGTACGCGTCCTATCGACAGCTGGACGAGTTCCAGAGCTGCTCCGAGCCCCTCCACGTGCTCGAGAGACTTGTGCACGACGCACGAAAGGCTGAGAGCTGTTTCTTCGAGCGCTCCATCAATTCCCACGTGCCCCACATCGGTGTGAAGCACCTGCTGCGCCAATGCCTGCAGTGGGATCCAACCTTGCGCCCGAGCGTCGAGTCACTTCTTCAACACAAAGTGGTTCTGCGCTACTTGCGCGAGATGGCACTACTGGAGACACCTAGAAGTAAGGCGCTGTCCGCCATTGAGGAGGAGAACACCATCCACGTGGTGGCCAGGGAACCGGAGCGTGAAGCCAGCGTCAAGGAAGTTTCCTCCCACCCTGACATCGCGATCCAGGAGTTCAAGGAAGATGAAAACGAGCTCCAGCAGAACGACGAGGATGACTACGAGGATGACTACGACGATTATGGAGATGACGACGGGTTTGTCGTCCCGGAGCCGCTACCACCGAGTCTCTGGCTGTTCCTGCCACCGCCTGAACTCCACATCGACCTCGCACAACGTGCCAGCTTCTACTCCGTCGATAAGTGGGTCTTGCAGCTCCAAGACTTGCAGCACAAGCAGCGGCTTCTGGGGGACGAGCTGCGTTTCCCGCTGATCTTCATGTGCGAGAACAGCTCATGCTCCAGCACGTCCGACTCCGTCTCGCCCTGCCAAATGGCTGCCAGAGCCTCCGACATGGGTGAAGCCAGTGTGCCTGCATCGTTGCTCTCTCTCGTCATGCCGCTGGTACGAGAAACCATGCTCTTCCTGGAAGCCCGAGCCATCTTAAGTGACGGCCGCTCCGTGGGCGAGGCCAGTGGCTTGGCGGGCCCCCACCAATGGGACGAGCTGCGCACGTTCTACCTTGCGCTGGAGCGCATGGAGCTGGCGACTGTGAACCCAGTGAACGTGATCATGCTCACACCACTGGAGGAGATGCTGCGCTCTCGCGATCGTGCGCAGGCGCAGCAAGTGCTGGACGAGCTCAAGTGCCTGGTGTTCACAGAGGACAAGCGCGAGCACGTGCGTAGTCTGCTGGATGCGCTTGCCAGCGATGGCGAGTCCGAGAAGTGCGCGTTGCGCCGCATGCAGAGCGGCTGGGCCACGCTGCGTCGCTGTGAGGTCGCGCGTGACAGCTCCACGCACCTCAACCCTACGCGGTGGTTGTGTAGTCATCATGCGCAGGAGCTCTGAACGCCTCGATGCATCCCCAAGTTGTCATGAGATACCCAACTACCGTCTCGGCCCTAAAAGACATGTCGTTTTCTGTTTCGGATCGGTGTGTGCGAGCTAGCTCATGCGTGCATAACAACCGTGGAGTAGGCATCTCTAGGCACACGGGTTTCATCAGTCCGGGTGAGCAGGTGCTCGTCCTTCAGGTAGATGTTGCATGCGGCGTTCACGTCGCGGTCGAGTACCAAGCTGCAACGCGAGCACGAGCAGACCTTCTCGCTGGTGATGCTCGGTTGAGTCTCCCGCAGCACGAGCACGTCTTCGTCATGTCGTGCTCTTCCCACTAGAACCACGACTTGTCCTTGATTCGCCTGGAGCGAGCGGAGCACTCGTGGTCTCGAGTTGCTGAGACCCCCGTGATCCATCACGAGAAGAGTTTGGGAAATGAGCGAGGGAATGTGGAGGGTCTTTTAGTCAATCCGAAATAGCGAAATAGGCGCATTTCGGCTCTAATCCGGAGGTTCCAGAAAGCGCGCTCACGATAAAACGCGCCTTTTTCGGATTGGCTAAGAGTCTCTCCACCAATCAGCGGTCTAGGTGTAGAATTCCAACCACCCGTCTTTTTGAGTCACTCCCCTTAACGAACACATTCTGTAGCTGATTTTGTGACCTAGTGGTAAATGGGTACCGCATTCGTTTGTGGTGTACACTGTACTTGATCCATCGCCCCCAAGAAGCCAAGAGCAAGCTCGAGCGCAGGCACCATGACATCGTTCCAGGGCTACATGTGGGCGAACCGGTGGAAGATCCTGCTAACCACGCAGGCCATCTTCACTTGCGGCATCATGTACAAGCGCTTCGCCGCGGAGCAGTCGCCCGCCGCTGCGCCAGTCTTCCCGCCGGTGAGTCGCCAGCAGCAGTCGAGTGAGCGCAAGGAGCAGTGATTGGCGGGCACGGGGGATGCCGGCCGCGCCTGCAGATGCGAATACTAGCGTATGCACTGCTCAATCCAATAAAGCCTTCAGTGGCGCTGCAAAACGGTGCACATTCCTCCGTCCGGATCGGTCAAGGAGGTTTCGGAGCTATGAATACTGTTTATTGCCGCTGCTGTCGCTCACTGCCACGGCACTAGAACATTGAGCGCACCTCACTGCAGCATGTCAAACGCTCGGAGAGGTAGCTTCGGCGAGGCGGTGTCGACGGCCGAGCTCAAGCGAAAGCGGCGACTGCTACGACAGGTACCAGTGTTGGTGCATGTGGTCAAGCAGCAGCTCTGCTCGGAGACAGAGCTGCTGAACGCATTGGTGACCGCGAGCTTTGGCGACGGCGACTACATCTACTGTCAAGGGCAGGCAGAACGCGATCTCTTCTTCATTGAGGAAGGCCGAGTACTCATTACACAGCGCCGTCGTTGCCGTGCGATGAGCACTGTGCGACTCACGGCGGCAGACCCACCGACTCCCAACAGCGAAGCACCAGCATCAACACTAGCACCAGCGACTGAAGCTGAAGCTGAAGCTGCCGCCTCTGGGTGGAGACGCACGCGACGACGGTCGCAGCTGGAGGCCGAGCTGGAGATCCAGCTACACACGTACGAGGAGTTGGAGCACTTTGGCGAGGAGACGCTGCTACAGAGCACACGCGCACGGCTGCTGAATGCCGTGGCTAGTGGCGCCGTGAGTTGTCTGGTGCTCCCTGAACCTGCCTTCGCCACGTTACTGGCGCCTGTGCATGAACTGCTACTGCATCGCCATCTACTACGCGCACACAACGTATTGGCCAAAGACCGACTCTTCCAGCACCTGTCGGCACGCCAACAACGGCATATTCTGGACCACTGCACACTCGAGCGCTTCGTAGACGGCCAGTGCATTGTGCGGCAAGGAGATAAGAATGATCGACGCTACTTTATCCTCGTGGACGGCGAGGCTGACGTGGTTCTGGACGAGCCAACACGGCCATCAGCGTCTAGAGACGTCCAACAGGACGCCGAGACGCTTCACGAGAAAGAGGAGAAGGAGGATGTGGAGCTGGAGATGACCGTGGTGAGCCGCAAGACACTCTACCAGAGCTTTGGCGAAATGGGGCTGCTGGAGCGTCCGCGCACGGCCAACGTGGTGGCTGTTGGCGCTGTATTGTGCGCTGTGGTGACGCGTAAAGACTACATTGCCGCCTGCCAACTACTAGCGGCCAGTGCACACGTAGATACAGACGCTGAAGCGCTGCTGGCTACATCACTCATGGAAGAGTGGGCGCTAGCTGTGAACACACGTCGACTAGAGCTGGCTAACCCATTGGTGGCGCGTCACCTCGTGACCTTTGTGAAGAAGTTCAAGGCGGCTTACTCGCAGAAGTTCGAGGGCAAGACACTGTACCTCGAGCTACTGCGTCGACTGTATGCGGACCCAGCACTGGGTGACGAGTTCCCCTTTGTAGCTGCACGTGTGAGCTGGGACGCGCCGACGTCATCACTGGGCATCCTGCGCGCTGAGATGCGACGCGTGCTTTCACGGCCAGCAGCCGAGCGTTCAGCCTTCGAATGCAGCTTTGTGGGGAGATTACTGGAGACTACCAACTTCTTGGACAAGTTCGACCGACCCACACATGTGGATAAACTGCGTCTCGCACGTGGTCTGGCTCGTGAGGCCGCCTTCGTGACCATCCCCAAGGACCAGCATCTCTTCCGTCAGGGTCGTATCGAAAGTCGCGCCTTTCTCATCTTACGCGGCAGTATCAACATCGTGAACGAGGACGTGAGTGCGCTGCAACCGGGCAACACAGCCGTGAAGCACCACGAGGTGTTGGCCACGCTCTCGGCTGGAGACTCCTTCGGTGAGTTGTCTCTCGTCACTAGACTACAGCGCTCAGCCACAGCCATAGCAGCCTGTGAGGCCGATCTGCTGGTGTTGGAACGTGCTCATTTGTTGGCACTGTCAGCCGCGCTACCTGGCGTGTCAGTCCAGCACGCCATGGTGGAGCGCGCCGAGTTCTTGGCCACGCTCAGCTTCTTCCGGGGCAGCGACTTTGCGCAGTGCATCCGGGTGGCGCACGACCTGCAAGACCAGACGTATGAGCCGCGTCACCTCTTCCTGCAGGAACCCAACCACCTGCGCTCGCTCTATATTGTCAAGAGCGGTGAAGTCGCCGTCTTCTTGCGTCGTAATGTGCCAGTGACCAACGCAGACGACGGAGCGACATCATCCACTTCCACGTCCACTGTTCGATCGGTGCTCGTACGCGTGGCAACCATCGGGCCACACGAGTTCTTCGGCGTTGCCATCGCCAATGCCAGCACGTTGGCACCTGTGGCTGCGTCTTCTCCTGCTTCTGGGTCAAGTTCAGGGCCCACAACTGGCGTTGGCTCTCCAGTGAGCGCCAATACAGCAGGGATGGCTCCACCTCAGCCCACCACGTCGTCTGCGTCTGGATCTCCACTGCCTTCATCCACCCAAGCAGCCAACGCCCAGCACTACGTAGCTGCCACACTGGCCGCAGCCACCTCCGGGACCGGTGGGGCTCCACACCCAGATGGCTCTGGGGAGCTGTCAGCCACAGTCTTCATGTGCTCCACGCGCGTGCAAATGCTGGAACTTTCGGAGCGTGGCTGGCGCCGCTTGACCCTGCGCAGTCTGCACAGTATTCGCAGCTCCTTGCTGGAACGCCATCGATGGAACCTCGAAACAGTGGAGAGACAACATGCGCAGGGCAGCCTGGCCTACTACCATGTGGACAAACCGTGGCAACTCGTGGCACGAGGTCCGACCCCGAATGCGATCCAGGACGGCTGCAGCGAGGTAGGTACGTGTCCTCGAGGTCTGGAACTGTCATCCACAACGCAACTGGCGCGCCAACTGAAGGAGAAGAAGCGACAGCAACAGCAGCAAGGTCGCACCACGGTCTACTCGCGGCTCTTTGCCCCTACTACGCAGTCACCACGCCAGCCACAAGTCGCCGACAGACAGGGAGCACTGCCGCCGCTAATAGTTGCTGGCTTGGAGAGTCCTCGGGTCTTTCTTCCGGTCTCGAGGCTACCGTCCAACAGAGTGGAGATTCCGTCCGAAGTGTTCGGTGGGTCTTCGTCATCTCCTTGTCAGTCAACGGTGTTAAGCGGGTCCTTCGAGCTGAAAGCGCAGCCAACAGCATCTTCGACTACTCCACGGCTTTCGATAGTCTCTCGTCCCGTAGCCAGCAGTGTGACTGGAACTCCCCGAAGCCTCGTGAGTGACTACATGAAGCTCAGCAATCCGGTGGGAGCACGTCCGTATCCGATGGTAGCTGTGGCGTCCCCTCCGCCAAGTAGATCAACTACAACAGCGAATGACATCAGTCCACGACATTCAATGCAACTCAAGCTGTGCGGTGGCACCAGACCAGCAGCCACGACAACTCCACGGATACTGCAGGACAATGCCAATGCCGATCCATACAGCGCCATGTGGAAGTTACAGCGGCGGCCGTCATCTTCCATGCAGTGAGCGACGTGGTGGTATTGTCTGCGTGTTAAAGCGTCAGCGAAGCTCTGACAAGCGCCAGCGAAGCTCTGACAAGCGCCACCGATTGCGATAAACAAGTGTACAATGATATAGAATACAGCCCACGCTCCCGTCTCCTCGAGCCGCCACGCCTACCACCGCAGCGTCTCCGGCAAATACTTGTCCGCGAGGTGGAGGTAGTACGGCAGCGCAGCCTCCACGTCCATGCTCTGCAGCGTGGATTCGGACACGGCAGCCACTCGACCCAGAGAGCTGAGCCAGTCCTTGGTCTCCAGGTCTTGCGGTGAGCACATGGCCTCGTAGTTGTTCTGCTGGAACCACGTTTTGAAGGACCAGAAGCGGACAGCGGACAGCGCTTCGGCTGGCAGCGTGGTCTTGTTGTGCGCCAGCACGCGGTACAGGTACTCGTCCGGGGTCCAGGGGAGCACGGCGTGCTCCATCCCGTGCTCTGCATTCACCCCCGATGCTCCAGTGGAGCTCAGCGCGCGGCAATGGTCTACGTTGAGTTCGTTGAGCTCTGGGAAGTCAATGGAGCTTGGGATGATGGTGCCCACAATCCACGTCACGTTCTTTGTGAGCCACTCCTGAGCCGAGATACTACGCAACGCAGCACTCTCGCCATCCGGCCAGCGCAGGAAGAGCAATCCAAGAGCACGCAGAAAGATGGCCAACTGCAGCCAGTCTGGGTGGCCGTCCAGCCGCACAGCATCCGCTGAGGCCAGCATGTACTTGAGCACCCAGCTGTGCTCACGCTCCGTCTCGCCAGTGAGCTCCACGACGGCTCGACAGGCGTCAAGCACAGACAACTGAGCGTGTTGTAGCTCACTGAAGCGTGCGGTCTGGTGTGCCACAAAGGCACAAGTCTGGTACTTGCGCATGATCTTGGCGAAGAGCGGTCGAGCGGTTTCCTTGTTGCATACGAGTGCCATGGTTTCACCGCCGTCCCAGAGAACGGGTTCGGCCGACACACCCACCTTCTTCTCCAGTGGGTCGATGCCTAGATAGCTGCCGTGAAAACTCTGCAGAGCCACGCCCCCAGCACACGCACTGGTGCTCGAGGCGTGCTGTGGCAACACTTGGAACGTCTCCCACGTCGAGTTGAGACGGCGGTCGGCCAGGATGGTGCCGTCCAGCTGCACGCACAGGAACTTACCGTGCACGCTGCGCAGGAAAACCTCGCCGTGAGGCCCCAGCAGCGTCTGCCACATGCTTTCGCTCTTCTCCTGGGCCGTACGCACCTCCAGTGCGCCATCCTCGGACGCTACAAGACACGCACCGTCCGTCGTCTGCAGCGTCACCATGCAAAACCACGTGCCTTCTTGCGGCCGCACAGGGAAGAAGAACCCGTCCGCGCCGTCACCGCCTGTGTAGAAGGCCTGCAGCATCGGCACCTTGCGGAAACACTCGGCATCGTTGTACAGGAAGAGCACAGAGGCGTCGCGTTTCTCCATAAAGCCCCAGGAGCGGTACAGCCCCACCAGTTTGCCGTGGCGTCGCGTGTCCTCCTCAGCCTCCAGGTGCAGTTCGCGCACGCCACGCTCACGTAGCGTGGCCACACACGCCAGATACAGTACGCGCGCCAGGCCTAGACCACGGAACCCGGCGCTAACGCTCACAGACTTGACGTGCGCCGCACAGTCCTTCTCCAGCGTGAACACGAGTTTCCCCACGGCGCCGCGCTGCGAGGACGCAAAGAGCACCCAGCGCAGCTCCTTGCTCCGACGGTCCTCTGTGAAGGCCAGGCGGAAGCGCACGGCGTGCGCTGGTAGCGCCTCCGTGAGCGGGGCGCGCGCGCCCAGCGCCGTCTCTTCCTGCATCTGCATCCTTTCGTTTGCTCTGTCGTTCACTTGTTGAGGTTTGGCAGCCAAATGCGACTCTGAAAGGACGGGAAGGTGGAGTGCGAGTCGGGTAGGAGGTCGAAGCGCCCAATCGGATCGCATCATTGACCTTTTGGACCAATCGCACGGCTCCATTTGGTTTTAGAACCAAGGGTTTCGTTTGCCAAAGCTCAAGCAGCAGGCACTGGACGTCAAGCACTCACTTCGTGCGTCTAGCTTGCTCGCCTCGCTGTGCTCCGAAGTTGCCTGAGAAGACATGCCGTCGTCTTCGCTTCGGGCCGACGGGTAGTGAACAAGCTCACATCAACCGCGGAGTAGGCGTCTCCGGACATCCGCGCTCCAGGAAACCGAGTGACCAGGTGGTCGTTCTTCAGGTAGATGCTGCGCGCGGCGTTCACGTCGCGGTGGAGTGCCAGGCTGCAGCGCGAGCACGAGAAGACCTTCTCACTGGCGATGCTGCGGTTAGTTCTCCCGCAGCACCAGCATGTCTTCGTCGTGTAATGTTCTCCCCACTGGGACCGCGACTTGTCCTTGATCCGCCTAGAGCGAGCGGTAGACTCGTGGCCTTGAGCGGCCGAGATCCATATCTCTCCTGCGCACTGGTCGACCGATCGCTCCCATACCGGTCGATCTCCCGTCGAGATAAGATCGTGGGAAATGAGCGAGGGAATGCTCCACGCGCTCTGCAGTAGGCGAGTGCCTTGTATCCGAGGCAGGAACATGAAGGCTGCTGTCAGCGTGGCATGTCCGGGTTAAAGGCGACTGTAAGGTGCCCCAGCTGAGGAGCATGGGCGTAGGCGCGTGTGTCCATACGCGAGCAGAGCTGGAACTAGCCCGGAGCAAAGTGCAGGCTCATGTTGAAAGAAGAGGCACGCAGACACCAGATACATCAGACAAACAGCACTGTATCCAAATAGCACGAGCCCACGTAGGCCAGACATCCCATGGCGTCTTGGCCAGTAGATGAGAGAACAAAGGGCTCTCGCAAACAAGGTGTCGTGCAGCCACCTTCGGAAGGCGGTTGTGCTTCACCTCGTGCAAACAATACCAGCATATTTTCTCCGACTGGTGCAGTGCGTCCGGGTCGTCAGAAAGGTGGCGCCACACAGGAGATCTGGGGCGGCCCGGGACGGCTGGACGA
>JAADYK010000649.1:0-15960 GCA_023338225.1 Halophytophthora batemanensis
ATCACGAGCAGCTGGTAGACTAGATCCCATCTTACCTGTGATTGGCCAATTCTGGCCTTGATGTGAGTGAGTAATCGAGGGCGAGGTGCAACAAAATGATGGCAACTCGTGGGATCTCAGTGGTAGATTGGGAACACCCGTGCGGTCCAATTTGAGACGCGGGTTGATGTGATTGGCCCGCTGCTTCCTCCCGCGCCATTCGGAAGCGAGAAAAGGGGCCTCAAATTCAACAATAGCCCAAGCAAATGTCCTGGATGTTGCTACTTCAGAGGTGGTCTTTATCAGTCTGCCGCGTGTTGGATCCGCACGCGTCTCCGTCGGTGATTGGCCAGAATATCGCAAAGTAGCAACAACGACCCCAGCTGGCTCTTTGACTTGTTCAGACGCGCTTAGGGGAGAGACCTGCACTCCGCGCAATGAGTCTGCTGCCACTTCACGTTGCCTACCGTCACCAAACGCTCCGTGAAGTGGCACCAAACAACCCACTGCCACCTACCTACCTGCCTGACATCTCCTTGACAGCTCCAACTGGACGAGCAGCTCAATTGCTCATGGAGCTGTCGGCGCACGGCGCTCTGCAGGCGGAGCCGCACCGCTGGCTGCGCGTGGAGATCGCGCAGGTGGCCATGGACGACGACGAGAACTCGGCGCTGGCGCAGGCGTCCCCTGTGCAGCTGGCGCTCACGGGCATGCTCTTCGGCATCATCCACGTGCTCACGGGGCCGGATCACCTGAGCGCGCTGGCGACGCTGTCAGCGGGCTCCTCCTGGCGTTCCTTCGCGCTGGGCGTGCGCTGGGGCTGCGGCCACAGCATCGGGCTTATCGTCATGGCTGTGGTGTTCATCTCGCTGGACGGGAAGCTGGACTTCTCGGCGCTCAACACCATCACCGACGTGCTTGTAGGCGTTTTCATGGTTGGTCTGGGCGTCTACGGCATCCACGAGGGCGTGCGTAGATCACGACGTAGCAGACGTCGCGGGGCGTCACGGAGGAAACGCGCCAAGCCCGGTGACAAGAAGAACAGCGTGAACGGCGACCGCGAGGCCGTACCACTCGACGAAGACGATGAAGATGACATGGAGGACGATGCGGCCACGGAAGGGACGGAGACGAAGACTGAAACGGAGAGCGACTCGCGTACGTTACTGAAAGACGGAGCCACGAGCAGTAGTGACGTGTCTTCGAGCTCCCCCACATACGGCGACCAAGACGATGCGTGTCCGCTGAGCCCCACCACGCGACGACGGCGCCTGGAGAAGCTCAAGACGGAGAACGCCACTGCCACCAAGAAGCGGACGCTATCGGAAGACGTACTGGATGACGATGAATCCACTAACACGACATCGCAGCACCAAGGTCGTGGCCGTTCAGGCAGCATGGACGCTATTGTGGTGGACAGCAGTCCGCAGGAGAGCGTGGTGGCGCTGCAGGAGCTGCTGTCGAGCCGCAGCCAGGCCAGCCACGTGGGCGACGACGACGCTGACGCGGAAGGCCAAGCGCCTCAACGTCGCTCTGGGCCCGTATGCTGCGGCTTGCAGCTGCCTAGTGTCGACTTCCAGAGCGCGCAGACCCAGAAGGTACGTCCATTCCTGCTGTTCCTGCTGTGCTGCAGGGCGCGTCACCATGGTGCAGCAAAATGGTATCCTCACGCGTGTCATGTGCTATGCTGTGCTGCGGAATGACAGTGCACAGCGCTGCTGGTGGGCATTGTCCATGGCATCGCCGGGCCTGGAGGCATTCTGGGCGTTCTGCCGGCGGTGGGCCTGCACGACACGGTCAAATCCGTCACGTACCTGGGCTCCTTCTGTCTGACGTCCATCGCGACCATGGGTGTTTTCGCTGCAGGCTACGGGGAAGCCACGGGCCGCCTGGGCGAACGTTCGGAGCTGCTGGCCTTCCGCGTGTCCATCTTCTCGTCCATGCTGTCGGTGATTGTGGGCGTGCTGTGGCTCGTACTGGCGGCCATCGGGAAGCTGCAGGACGTCTTTGGCTGAGCCAGTGAGCCAGCACACAGGCAAGAGCAGCGCAGGTCGTGGCCATGAATGACCAAGCAAAACTGGCGTGGGAAAGAGATTGGTGGGGCTGTCAAGAGGCATGTGACGTCGCGCAGGCGGGGCTCTATCTTCCTGCGCTCGCTGCGTTGGGGATAATGTGCACGTGTCGCTCTTACGGCTGGGCTGGGCTGGGCTGCGCTGCATCACGGGTAGCTGGGTGGGTTCTTGTGGGTAAGAGGCCGCCATTTGGACTCCGATTCAAGGCGAGAGCTACTCCTTGGCAGGCTCCTCCGTGGCCGCTTCCGCCTCGGCTTGCTTGGGCGCCTCCTTGGCGGGCTCTTCTTTGTCCGTAGGTTTGTCTGCCTCCGTCTTGTCGGCGTCAGCATCCGCAGGCTTCTCCTCGTCCTTCTTCTTCTCCTCCGCGACTAAAACAAGCAATAGACACACACAGCAACCATGAGCGTCAAGCGCAGGTGGCTTACTCCCCCAGCAGCGGAGCAAGCGCGGGCCACGCACTCTTCTGGTCCTTGTCCTTCCAGTAGTCGTCCATGTCCGTGTCCAACTTCTTGGCGGCGTGCTCGGCCGACTTGCCCCAGTAGCTGTCCATGTCGGCGTCCAGCTCCTCGGCTGTCCGCGGCTTAGGCTTGTCTCCGCGCGCGCCACGGCGACGACCGCGGCCGCCACCGCCACCCTCACGCCGACCGCCGCGCTCCCGACGGCCTTCGCGCGCGCCCTCGTACGGCGTGGCGCGGCTGCTGCCGTTGCCTCCTCTGCGTCCGCGCGCCATGCTCAAGTCGCTCGATGCTGTTCGGTTCGGGGGATCCCGTTTGTTGGTCTGTGGGGGCGGAGGGCGACACAAACCGGCGTTGGCGCGACCTTCGCGCGACCTGCGGAAGATCGTCACAGACCATCACTCATCACCACATGGAGGGCGAGACCTGCGGAAACGCATGTTGGATTTGGAATGTCGGTTAGCGGTGGTGTGGCAGGTACCAACCGAACCGCTCGCTCGACCTGTATGCGGAGAGGCAGGAGGTCGCGCCTTCGCTTTTCCCTGCACCTCGCGCACGCATCGAATTTGTCAGGGCTGGCGAGCGCGTATTGTGATTCGCAGGGCCTGTTGCGCGGCCAGAGTGAAGGTCTCTTCTGCTCGTCATCTCACACTTGCCAATAATACCCTTCGGAGCAGCAGCAGCAGCATGGGGTGCGTGGGTCCAAGCGGCTCCACGGCTGCTTCCACGCATGCGTGACGCTGCCCGCAGCCGCACAGCACTGCGCATGTTCGCCGCGCATGTTCACGGCGCACCTCAGACGCCATTCCTCAACTCGCCCCCTCCGCATGCCATCGTTCGAGTCGTCTCTCTCCTCGCACTCTACCCTTCGCCATGAACCACTTCAAGACTGAGATGACCTTTGCCGACTCCCCCTGCACGTCCCCCGAGCCGTCCAGCGGTGGCACACCGCCCAAGATGCAGTGCAATAAGCGCGAGGCCACGTCCAAGTGTCAGCGCCAGCGTGTGCGTAGGAAACGCGAGGCAATCGAGCTGCCATCCGACTTGGCGCTGGCCGACATGGACCCCAAGGAGGTCAAGCGTCTCAAGAACCGCATCGCTGCGCAACGCCTGCGCGAGCGCTCGCAGCAGCAGATCCGCGATCTACAGGCCCAGGTAGAGTACTACAAGCAGCGCTGTGAAGGACTGGAAGCGCTGGTGACCGGCTGCGCCAATTGCTCTGGACTGCGCGATCTGCAGGCCAGGGGAACCATCGACCTGCTGCCAGTAATGCAGACGCCAACGACTGCCTCGATGGGCTCGGTCGATGACATGCAGGCGGCGTGGGCCTCGCCAATGTCGTCTCCTATTTATGACGAGGCCTCGGATGACCCCATCGACCTGCATGATCTGGACTGCACCATGCTCGACTGCACCGAGCTGGACGAACTATTGCGTCTTTGAGCGCCACCAGGGTGGCCACCACGGGTATGTCACCTGGACTGTACACTACAACAAGACGCGACTTCAATTTGCATGCCAACCGAGATACCTGCAGTCGCATGAAGCATCCCGTAGCCAACGAATGTGTGCAGCTCGAGCCATACCAACGATAGCTCCGTTCGAATCCGGTGCATTTCTGGCCGTTGCCAGCTCTCTCAAGTACCTTATTCTGCCATAAACGTGCTAGAATGGATTTCATCGTAGATCGCAGCACTCCTTCAAACTGATTGTTTCTCATGCAAGATAGACACACGACACGTTCGCTCCGGTGTGGTTCGGAATATCTCCACCCAGAGCTTGATTGTCCGACCAGCGGTGTTCAGCCACCCACTGTTGAAGCTCTGGAGACGCCGACCCCAGTCGGACATCTTCACTTGGATACTCGATCTGATCCGCGCAATGCGTCGCCAAGAACTGCACCAGGTCGAAATTGTCGCGGTAGATTGCGCTGAGCATGGCCATGCCAGTGCAGCCTTCGGAGCGGTTCGCGTACAGCCAGCGCACAATGTCCAGTCGTCCTTTCTTGACCGTGTCGTTCATGGTCCGGACCGTGCAGCCCTCGCGGCGGTTCTTATGCAAGAACTTGACGATTTCGAAATGGCCGTTGGCTGCAGCGGTGTCCATGGCGTCTCTCGAGCAACCCTCTCGACGGTTCTTATGCAGCCATTGCACCACTTCCAAGTGGCCATTTCCGGCGGCGCGGTTCATGGCAGCGGTGGTGCAGCCCTCGGTACGATTCGCCTAGCGCCACTGCACAACGTTCAAGTGGCTGTACGTCGCTGCTTCGTCCATCGCTCTCGTTGTGCAACCTTCGGTGCGATAGGTGTGCAGTCATTGGACCACTTCCAAGTGACCGGAAGCAGCCGCCTTGTTCATGGCGGCCACAGAACACCCACCACCGTTATCATGGATCCATTTCACTGCTTCAAGGTGGCCGTTTTCAGCACCACAGTCCATGGCAGCGGGTGGACAACGCTCACCTCGAACATCCAGAAACCACTTCATGACTTCGATATACCCACTTTCGGCTGCTGCTGGCATGGCGTTGTGCGAGCGACTCGGCATGGGAGAGAGGATCCCTATATCCCCGGATAGTTCATGACTCTCATCCAACCACTTGAGCGCTTCCAATTGACCATTTTGAGCTGCTCGGCGGAACGCTATCCGCGGCCAAAAGCCTCCCATGTAGCCTTCAGGTATTAGTTCGTGCAGAAATGCCATGAGTTCCAAGTGGCCGTGCTCGGCGGTCGTGCCAAACAGCACTGAGAGGCTACGAGGGGGGATAAAGTCGCGCACATCTCGGAAAAGGTCGATTTTTCCCGCCATAGCTGCATTAAGTCCAACCACGTCCGCTTCAGCCGGATCGCAACGCAGTAAGATCCATTTAGCCGTATCGTAGTGCTCGTTGGTTTCGGCGCTGTGCACAGCTCGGGGAACACAGTACCCATATCTCTTGTCGAACCACTCCACAAGTCTCTGGTGGCCGCAGGTCGCAGCCTCAATTAAGATCTTCTGTGCAAACTCAGGGTGCGGCTGGGCGTGAGCTTGCAGGTATGTCACGATGAGAACAGTGTCTGGTTGGGTTCACATTTACACTTGGTTGGAGTATGTGTGAAATAGACCGGGGCTTAGGGTGAGAGCTTGATCGACGATTCCACTGACTTCGATCGTATTTTCACCCAATAGACAGTTGTATCCTTGTATCGCATCGAAATAGGGGCTTCGATCTCGCCAAGGAAAGGAGGACGCACAGGGGCGAACTCGCAAATCGATTCAGTGTCAGCGTCGATCCGGTGCATAGCCCACCACCGCTGGGTTGCATCGCAATGGCCGAGCATTTAACTTCTGGCCTTAGCAGCTCTGCACGAGGTGCTCAATGTCACGAGAACCTCGCATTGCAACGCTCCCATACCAACATGCTGAATAGAAGTGACCGGGCGAACCTTCGATGGCTGCTGGTGTTCAGTTGCCAGCCCAACTTGTTTACGATCATGATGCGCGTTGGTTCTCGAAACCCCACAATCCCTCGCTCAAGCTGCAGCGGACTGTATTCTTTTTGCTTCAACCAAGGCCACTTCAACTTGAAGTGGTCTCGGCGAAAACCAACTTCGGCACAAGGTCGTTGCCAGTGACTGACAAGAGCTACGCCACACAATAGATGCTAGCACTCCGAATTGCCACACCGGAAAGCAGTACTCCTTCAAAGCTCCGTTTGGGACGACACTCGCTGCACTTCGAGTTAAGGATTTGCAGCATGCTACAGCGACTTTGATATTAGTTGCATTTGCTAAAAATACAAACACGTGCTCTCAACTCGAAACGACGCGCAAACAATTGTGGGCTCGATCAGAACTTTTCAGCGAGGGGATTGAAACTCCAGCAACGAGAAGCTGAGAGCCACGGACGGATCACTTTGGAAGGTGATTCGGGAGGAACTACATGGCGGGTGCTGGCCACAGTCATGTTCCGATCGCAGTCGCTCCTGGAGTTGGAGTACAGCACTTACTTCCAAGATGACTACTACTCAATCGCACGCAATGACATGAACTTCAAAACGCCAAGGAGAGGCGCCTTCTATAGTGACAATGAGCGTCGTTACTGCACATTCTTCGTGCCACTTGCGTATGGGTACCCGCGTGTTTGAAGCTGTGGACATTTGGCCAGGAAATGCGCTGCAATGATCATCACCCACTTGAAGAAGTCGCACGAGTCGAAACTCACAGGGTCCACCACTGTGGAATACGCCGAAGTACAAGGAACCGTGCGTCCTTCACGCAGTTGTTTGATTTTTTTCTTGCGTTGGATGACTGATCTTTGGACGGTACTTCACGTGGTTTAGGCAGCTTTCAACTCTCCAGTCAAGGAGGAAAGATCAAGCGCCTACCTCCAGTGTTTTTTTTTTTCAACGCAGATGAAGGGGCCGGATCGGACGAGGTACCAAGGCATAGCGCGCACCTCAGATGACGACAGCGACACGAGTTCGAGAGCTCAAAGACAGATACGAATAGTAAGTGGTTGCATGGCTTCTCTCCCCAGAAACTGGTCTTTAGTCGGTTTTAAAGTCCAAATCGTTCACTGTGGACGTCAAAGTAGAGGTTCATCTCCCCCGAGAGTTTGATGCACGCCGAGACCGTCTCTTGGACCATGAGCTTTGGTCCGCAAACCAGCACTGCGACACGGGATTTCCCACTCTGACGCGCCTCGTTCCCCATGTCGCGCAGAATCTTGTTGATGTCTGGCCGAGCTCCGTACCGCAGCCACTTGCGCAGTTCTTGGTAGACCTGCGCTTCCACATTCGGCGTGGTCTGGGTCACGTAGAAGTCAAAGGAGAATTTCTCCGTGGCAGCGTCGCTGAAGCTCGGGCTCCGCGGTTTCTGGAGAGGAGAGGTTGGGTTCGCTGCCGGGAAGAAATTGCGCATGGACTGGGGCATCTGCTCGGACGAATCGTCGGTGAGTAGAGTTTTCAGTGATTCCCGGTTGTTGACGGCCCAAACGAAACGGACGCGTTGAATCTCGTTACGCTTGCGCTTGTAGCACTCGTTGTGAAGCCACGTAGTGACTGAGCGCATGGGCGTGACACCGATACCACCGGAGAGTAGCACGAAGTGCGAGTACGACTTGCGGTTGTAGATATCGATGGAGATCCCACCGTATGGACCATCGACGAGCATATCGAACGGGGATTTCCCCTCAATACCCTCGATTGACGCAATTTCCAAAAGCTTGGAGGTCCAGTCGCCCAGCGCTTTGATGTGGAACGTCACCATATCTTCTTCAGGGGACGACGAGATGGTGAACGGGTGCCATTCGAGCATTGAGATGGATGGGATGCATACGAACGCGTACTGGCCAGCCTTGTAGTCGAAACGCTCGCCCGTGTCAGCTCGAACCCGTGGAAACTGGAGGTGTGTGACGTCCCCAGACACCTTCGACACCGTGATTTGATGGCGGGCAAGGACTCCACGAGATATTGTCTCCTCGCCTTCGCCGACCGTTTGGCCCTTGCTGAAAGACCCCTTCGCGTAGACTCGAGGTCGGTACGCGAGGCGAAATACCATGTCGAGCACCCAGGGCGCAACGCCTAACAGCGCGAGGGTTGCTCCGTGAATCACCGCGTATACGATCACGACAAGGAAGAGAAGCCAATGAGCCCGCACGAAGAACTCAAAGAACCGGCGGCGAATATACCCCACTGACAGCACGACGAGTGCCACCATGGCAGTAAAGGGAATCACACCAGTGATCTCCATCGGTCGATTGCGGTCAATTTCGCCGTTGCTCCGGGCCAGGAGATACGACACTCCGTGCAGACCTGAGAGGATGGTCGTCACGACGGCGGCAATCTTGTGGTAGCGAAGCACTCGCTCGAAGGTCAACCCAGTTAGCGCTAGAAGAACCGAGTTGTTCCGTACCGTCAGCGTGAACACTAGAGCCAAACCGATCGTCGGTGGGACTCCAGAGGCCGAAATTTCGCGCCGCAGAACAAGAGCCACGGTGTATCCGAGGATAATCACGATGATTGGCAGCGTCAAGACAAAGTCACCGACCTTCAATCCCGAGTGTGGTGTGATGATTGGCAGCGGCACGGAGAAGACATTCCGCGACAGCTTCCATCGAATATCTGTAAGTCGACGGGTGAACTTTTGGAGTGGTGACTCGGACTGCTCGTGCTCCAGATCTCCGAGGGGGATCGTGCCACATTGCGCCGTGACAATCCCGGTGTCGGCGTCCCAAATTCTCCCTCCAGTGCAAGTCGCCGTCCCGAGTCCCGTTTCGGCATCCCAGACGTATTTGCCCGAGCGTTGGCTGTCCGAAGCCAAAATGGGCAGGCTGCGCTGGCTGTTGAAGTGATCAGATGCTTCTGTGTCATCGTGGACTGAACGATGACCATCACTGTGGGCCAATCCGCCGCCCAAGTCAAAGCCATCGTATACTGGGACGAAGCTTCGCTGGCTAGACACTGACCGAAATCTGTGCTGACCGCTGACCGTTGGGGGGACCTCAGGCATCCCGAAATGTGACGGTGCGCGACTGCGTGAACTGTTGAGCTGGCTGGACGACTCGGGCTGGGACGTGGAAGCGTCCGTGCGCTGGCTGAGCACTATGCGCGAAGACAAGGTGCGAAGTCTCGAAGACTCATAGCTGTGTTGACTGCCTGCTTGCCCCATCGTACCTCGAACATCCTCGATAGGCGCCCGCCCGCGCTGCGCTGAGGTGAAGTACTTGTAGTCTGCAGAATCGGCATCTTGGTCTGCATAGTTGGCACTGGGCTGCCTTGAAGCTTCATCGACACCCTCAAGACTTGTGTCTTGGATAGGAGCACGACCACGTTGGGCGGAGGTGAAGTAATCGTAGTCCGTCGATTCTCGTTCCTGGTCTACGGAACTACCACTGCGTCGGCTAGGCTCGCGACTGAAGAACTCGGAATCGTCTCGGATGGGGGAGCGTCCTCGTTGCGCAGAACTGAACAGGTCTGATGGGTCTGGCGAAATGCTCGCAGCTACATAGTGCTGCCGAGGTGAGGGATCGAGGTCGTTGAACCTGCTGCTTGGCATCTCGCTTTACTTAGCAAAGCCGCCGCGACCCCGAAGGCGCTCTACCGTGAAAATCGCACGGAATCACTGTGCTAGTGAGACCACGCTTTGATAAGTGAGGGAGGAGGATGGCGCAGTTAGACAACGACAGAAGTAGAGTGCTAGAGAGAGGCAGCGTCATGTCGTGGTGCATTTGTTCCACCCTTTGTGTCGCGTCTCCGGTGAGACTGCAACAAAAAGCAAGTCGATCTCTCTGTAGCACATTGTAGCAACACTACATGTCTGCCATCATGTGAAACTCGGTAGCAGTATGATTGGTAGAAGATACGGATCTCTTTGGTGAGTGCAATAGACTCAACTCAGCAGCTCTCATCGAAAACGTGCCTTGCGACCATCGCGTTGTAACAGTTGGCCAGACAAGAATGCATTGTCGACAGCTCTATAGGGATCCGAATACCTTCGAACTGCATCCGAACTGAACCGAGGTAATGCATCTCGCAAAGGGCTTCTCTCGTTATGGGTTTGCTTGACACCAACTCGTCTGTACCGTGGCCTCAACTGCTTGATGCCAAATGCCGATCACATTCCCAGTCCTCCCCTGAAAGTCTCTTCAAGTGGCCAGTTTCATGTGGCCACTTCGGTTCACCGATCGACCCATTGTTGCTATTCGACCTTTTCAACATGACAGAAATGTTCCTCACCGGACTCATTAAATGCATTCAGCGACAGACAGAAAGACAGCTCACCCCAGGCCGGAGGCTTTGGTGAAGATACTACAATCGTTGGCAAGCAACCGGGTGAATCTGAAGCGCATCGTGTCTGAAGTACCGGTACCGCCTCATACATACGTGGTGGAGTAAAGACCTATTGTTACGATGGCGTTGAGCATCGCGACGTTGGGACAAAGAAGTTAGTGCGGTTTTCAACTTCGGGGCAATGGAGGGAGGGGAAGGCAAGGTGACGTCGGCCGACTAGGCTCACTACGTTAAATTACTAGAAGATGAGCTGCTCGCTATAAACGTTGAAGCGAATTCCCAATTCCACTGAGAGGTTAAGCCCCGCAGAGGTGACGTCCGCCACCATTTCTGCCGGCCCAGCGACTAGCACAGCCACGCAGCTTTTGCCGCTTTGCTTAGCTCGCTCTCCCATGGATCGCATGACTTTCTTCATATCTGGTCGCACGCCATACCTCAAACAATCGCGAAGTTGCTGGCATGTGATCGATTGGGCTGTCGAGCGATCTTGCGTGACGTAGAACTCGAATTCAAATTTGTCTGTGGACGACGTGGGAATACCGCGTGACTCAGTCAACCAACCTCTCGACTCTGTCAGCCGTTCTCGGGATTGTGTCAACCGTCCTCGCGATTGCATCAGCTGACTTTGAGAATGTGTCAGCTGTCCGTGTGAATGTGTTGGCCGCCCTTGAGATTCTGGCAGCAGTCCCCGAGAATTTGCCAGGCTGGAGATGGAAGCACCCAGTGGTTGCATGCTTTGTTCACGGTATCCCTCCTGGGCAATAATGGCTTCCACAGTCGTCCAGTCTTTCACGGACCACACGAAGTGAACTCGCTCAATGCCCGCTCGCTCTCGCTCGTAGCACTCGTAATACAACCAGTTGGCGATCGAGCGCATTGGTGTAACACCCATACCACCCGAGAGAAGGACAATGTGCGAGTAAACCGCGGGGTTGTAAATATCAAGTGGCATGCCGCCATGAGGTCCATCAACCAGCAGGTCAAACGTCGGTTCACTCTCTGAATCGCCCAAAGACGCCAATTCCAGCAGCTTCCGGGTCCAGTCTCCAACGGCCTTGATGTGGAACGTCACCAGGTCTTCATCGGGAGACGACGACATCGTGAACGGGTGCCACTCCACGCGGGAAATCAACGGGATGCACAGGAGCGCATACTGCCCCGCACGATACTGAAACACCTCTCCCGTGTCGACTCGTACACGTGGAAACTCGACAAGCACGATATCACTGGATAGCTTGCATACCAGCAACATCTCCCGCGATACAATGCTCTCGAATTTCCTGCCCACGTCGATAGAATTCGCGTAGGAATCGTCTTCGCTAACTTGCGCTGTCTCGCTCGAACGCGATCGGTACTCTTTGAGTTGCAGCTGGTGAGCCACTCGAAGGAATAGTTCGATGACCCCGAGCACAAGGCCAGCCACTGCAGCGTGCGCACCGTGCCAGACAGCAAACACTACCACAATAGAAAGCAGAAGCCATTGGACGCCCACGAAGATGCCGAAATACCTCTGGCCGCTGTCAACGAGAGACAGCAGGCAGCAGACAACGATCCCGTTGAACGCAACCAAGCCCGTCATGGTAAACGTCGATCCGTTGTGTTCGTCATGGCGATCTTTGGTCAAGATATGTGCCCAGCCGTGAAGCCCGGCCAGTAATGCCGCGGTGAAGATGAACAGTTGGTAATAAAACCGGGCACGCTTGAATGGGATTTTCGTGAGCAGCAACAGTAACGAGTCTCCGCGCACCGCGAATACGCACGCGATCATGAGTGCGAGTGTAGTCGGTGCTCCTGACCTTGAGACGTCGAACTGAAATACTAGGAGGCATGTCGTGATCACGAGGATTGTTGCCATTGGGATAGTGAACACGAGGTCGCCGAAAACGACTTCGAGGTGCAGCGCAAGCGAGCGGAGGTCGATGGTCAAGATACTGCGTGAGAACTGCCACCGGCAGAGTAGCCACCAGTGTGGGAAGGTCTGGAGACATCGCGGTAAGTAGTCCCCTTGGGTGGTCGTTGTCTTGGCGTCCTGAAGCTCCTTGCGCACGGACGGAGCGCGTTCTTCGACGCGCAGATTCGCCATATCGAGGGGTCCAGGTGATACACTTTCGGAGCCCAGAATAGGCACGCTTTGGTGTTGCAATCTTGGGGAGCCCTCTAACACTGCTACATAATGTGGTTTGGGCGACGAGGGCTCCATCCCCGCGTGATGCTCCCCCCTTGCTCACAACGCCCTGCTGTTTGCTGGGCCACTTTCGCAATGACGTATCTGTGCGCAAGTGCGGCTCGGAACTCGTAGTTGCGTGTGCGCGCGAACTTACGGACCTTCTGGCCGGTGTCTGACGCTTCTTCCAGGAAGCACCCATAGCGGTGCTGTCCCTACCAAAAGGTTCAGTACGCACGACAGATAAAAGCCATACTTTCCTCGAGGAATTGGCTTCTCGTCAGTGGAGTGTTCTCACATGCCACACATAGATGGACTGTGGTGTCGTGGCTGGGGCCAGCATTACATTTGGGTGTTTCTGCAGCAAAATCACACACGCATGGGGTCGAAGTTCAAATGCAAGGTGTGACTGGACTTTTCCTCCATGAGATAATCGAAGTCTGAAGCTTAGCCTTTCACACGGATACTCAACTTGAGGCACTGCCCCGAAGAAAGTGTCTGACACGCGTAAAGCAATCCGAATAGCCCACTGATCATCCATAGCGTTGGCTACTGCACTGCGTCTACTACTCAGTTGCTGCTTGCTCATTGATCCGAGGCCCCATCCCTCACACAACCTGTTATTTTCTATTGAGCTTGTATGAATGCATCCACTACATCTACTACGGAAAGCATTCGTTGTGCACCTCAAAGCGGATGTTCGTCTCGATCAACAGCGCGAGGCTTGCGTTGGCGACGTCGTTCAACACACTTGGCGGCCCATAGATGATAAACAGCAGCACGAGTGTTCTCACACATTGTCGCATGTTCTCCCGCTTCACGAAGAATTGTGGTCATGTGTGAATGTGAGCCGAAGTGGATGCAACCGCGGAGCTGTAAGTCGATTAGAGTGGCATCGGTACAGGGAGAGTTGCCGGTGATGAAGAGCTCCAACAAGGATCTCCACAGTCTGCCTGTAGCTTCCTTGTCAACTTTATTCTCTCCCAGTTCATTCCGTGCGCGACCGGTGCCTTCGCCTGCCAAACTTCGGTCCACGATGGCTTTGACCATCTCAAATCTCTTCACTGCCGATGCAAAGTGAACGTGATTGATGCTTTGCCTCTGGCGGTCATAACATTTTGAGTGCAGCAAGCCAGCAATGGAGTGCGTACGGGCTACGCTGAAATCACCGGCAAGCAGCACGACGTCTGTGTAGGTGCTGACGCTGTAGATATCCAACGGCACACTTCCACACGGCCCGTCGACAATGTCGTCAAGTAGTGAGTTGCGGTCGACCGGAGAGAGACCGGACACAAGTCCCAGCAGGTTTCGAGTTCAGTTGTGTTTGGCCTTGACGTGGGTTGCCATCTTGCCTCCATGATGAAAAATGAGATCGAAAGCGGATGCCACTCATTGCGCGACTGTGCTGGAATGCACACGAATGCCCACTGACCAGCACGACACTCAAATGAATCTCTGGCTTGCGGTGAGAGTCGAGGGAATCCAACCCGAGTGATCTGACCGGGAAGCCGGCAGATAGATAGTAGTTGCCGGGGTTCGATGTCCACGCCAACGGCAGCCTCAACCGTATCATTTGACTCAACGCTAGGGTCACCTTTACTTGAGCGCGAAGTTAGTTAGGCTACCGGTGATTGTAGTCTGGGACAGCATTTTTCAGGGAGAGAACGACTGATAAGCATGTCGATAGCCGTCGGCACAAACCCAATCGATGAACGCCAACTTTGTGCAGTATCAACATGACGCTGGCTGTGATACACCCACAAAACAGTGGGCATGTACAGATAACTCGACGCGGTGGAAGCTGAAGATGTTGGTGTGATAGCGCGAAGATGCCGGTCATGCCGAGGAATGAAATTGCTTCTGAGACGACTTTAATCGGGTTACCGCAGTTATCGGCCGAAATCACGACATTAATCCATGAAGCGAGCCCAGCAGTAGATATGTAAAGGGGAAAAGTTGCAGATCCAGGACAGCGCAGGAAAATGGTATGCCAGACACCTCGATAAGCGCGGAGTGGGAGCGGACGGTAAACGCAAACGCGAGAACAAGTCCAATCACAGCCGAAATGGCCGAACCTTGCGCATTGCCCTGGGTGGCTGGAAGCGCGGTCGCGAGGATAAGCAAAGTTGGCACCGGTATGGTGAGCAACATGTCCACTCAGGCAACCCCCAGCTTCTCATTACGGAACAGGATCTGAACAAACACTGCAAGCCGCGACAACTGACAGCGTATGTACATTCACCACTCTGGCAGGAGTTAGATTCGCCGCGAAGGATGTTCGTCTTCCGGATCAGCAAGAAGTGAGAATTCTTCTTCCGTTGCTGGTCCAGGAGAAGGTTTGGGCAACTCCAATGCACGAGGCGAAGCGGCAGACTCTTCGGGCACCAATATCGGCACTATCGAGGGCACTAGAGATCGGCCGGATATGGGCGTCAAGACATCAAGGACAGCGATGTAGTGGGCCTCGGGTGTTGAGTTGGCGACGTGCATGGGTCTCGCTCCAGGTTCTTGGTCTTGGCACATCCGCTTAGGAGGCGTCAGTGGTGGATCGATCTCAAGAACGGCAAGCGTGATGAGGAACCTCACTGTACTTTTCGGGCATGTGGCTGGCTCTCGCACCACAACAGCAGCATGGTGCATCCCACAAAAACGATGTGCTTCGAGATCTTCTTTCGTCTCAAACGCACCAAGCACACTTGACATCAATTTGTGAAGAGTTTGGTCATTATTGGCTTCTCCTGACGAGTGATCAAGGCTGATAGCATCCTCCGTTCACGCAATAACCGCATAGCTGAGGGAGTAAAGACAGACACATGACTCGAGGACCACGACATTGATTGAGCAGCTTGTGTGGTAGTGGACTCTGAGTTTCACCTAGTGGATTGTCCTGCTCACAGCCCTGAAGTTGTAAGATCGCCCGCGTATTCATGCTGCCTGACAATCACTAGGTTGCTCTGTTCGCATCGATATATCCATAAGTTTCCATGAAATACCCAAGTTCCGTCCTGGACCTAGAAGACATACCGTTTTCTGTTTCGGGTCGATGTGTGTGAGCAAGCTCACGCGCACCGAACAACCGCCCAGTAGGCGTCTCCGGCCACCCGGACTCCAGGAGTCCGAGTGAACAGGTGTTCGTTCTTCAGGTAGATGCTGCGTGGGGCGTTCACGTCGCGGTCGAGTGTCAGGCTGCAGTGCGAGCACGATAAGACCTTCATCGTGTGGTGCTCTTCCCACTGGAACCACGACTTGTCTTTGGCCCACCTATTGCATTAACCCCTTGGTTCCCAACGTCGTAACTTACGACATGGTGATTTATCAATGTCGTATCTTACGACATTGAGCGACGAACAATAGCGTCACGCTCGGGGAAACATTTCTAATACTTTAATCAAGTCACTTCTGGCGAAATTGAAAGAATTAGATTGAAGAGGTAAATGGGACACATCCAGAAACGGGGCGAGGTTAGGGGATTGGATGATGTTGGAAGGGACCAACGGCTGGACACGCGACCTGCTGGAG
>JAADYK010000650.1:0-15958 GCA_023338225.1 Halophytophthora batemanensis
GCCAGCCAGGCACCATCATCTGGAAGACGCCAAGCCACACCGGTTCCAGTGCGATCCCTTCAAAGCTCTCATGAAGGGTATAGCGGAACATCGTCAACCTGAATGGTACCACAACAACAAGCTCAGCTCTCCACCCTGCACGTTTCGGGGCCGTGCAATGCCCTCGCACCGAGGTCAGCGGCGCGTACGCTACGATAAGAAACGGCTTTGCGCATTCCCGGGTTGCAGCCGCATGGCGAACAGGCTCAAGTGTCTGGTCCATCAGGGCTATGTCCCCCGCGCTCCCCCGCGTTGTAAGTGGAAGGAGGAGAAGGAGACTGCACGGATCTGGTGCGTGCGCACATGCTGCCGCTGCTGCGCATGCCCTTCTCGTACGCAGAGCCGCACGTTGATGGCAACAGCAACAGTAGCCACCTTGGTCGAACTTGGTCAGATTGGTTACTTCGATCCTCTGCATGGTCTGCGCCAGCTCTTCATTTCAAGTAGGCGCAGCGGATGCTACGGGTCGAAATCTCTCTCAGCCATGAGGATCTCTGCATGTGCTCACGCCTCCATTATGCACGCATATCCAGCTTCAACCCGCTTCCAAAAGACGAACTGTAGGCATTAGTCTTTCCTCCCGGCTTTCTCGCGGCCAGCTTTTGAGAGAGAAACGCGAGCGCCTCTTGGGATGGCGTCCCCTGGGATTTTCAGCGCCCACTCGCCGTGTAGCTTGGAACGGACACCCGCTGGCCTCGATCCATCAGTCGACCAGAGCAAAAGCGCCACACGCACGTACGCACGCTTCGCCACGTCCGCGGGCGTCTCGACTCGCCCCACTCCGCAGAGACCCGTAGTACATGCCACTAGCAGCAGACGGAGACGCTTCAACACCTGGCGCGTCCAGCATGACGGCTACGACACGAGCTGAAGATGCGGGATCGCAGAACCAGCCGCATGAGAGCAACGTGAGTGGTATCACGATGGCTGGAGCTAAGGAGAGCACCAGCACCACAGACGATGCCTTCGGCCTCTCGTTCGCGGCGCTTTCGACCACACAGACTGATGTTCTCTTTGAGCCAGAGCCCCAACAAGTGGAGCAATGGCAGTCCACACAAGAGACCCACAGTCAACAAACAGACGCTAAGACCGATGCGGGAGGCCGCTCAGTTGAGTCGACCCAATCTGCAGCTGCAGCTTCGTCTTCTACAAACAAACCGGGAGCCGAGCAACCTCTGCAAGGTTCAAATCCAACCACGTGCGCCACTCGAACACCCCCGAAGTCACGACGCTCAACGGCGGCGCGGAAGAGCGGCAAACCAACCATCACCATCAACACGGGTGCCGGTAGTGTTGGCGCAAAGCGACCGCCTCCTACGCCCGTGTCACCGCCATCTTTCTCCTGGAATGACATCCTACGCGTGCAGAACCTCATCGAGCGCTGTCTGCAGCAGTATCTCACCAAGGTACGCGGGTTTATCGCTGCCGTTCCATCTCTTCTCAGACTCCGGTTGCTAATCGTGCTCTGTCACGGCAGAGAGATATCCTGGCAGCGCTGCAAGAGCAGGCTAATGTAGACCCAGCCTTCTCCAACGTGGTCTGGCAGAAGCTTGAGGAGCAGAATCCAGCCTTCTTCCGCGCCTACACGCTGCAGCTTCAACTCAAGGAGCAAATCCTCGCCTTCAACTACCTGGTACACCGTCGACTGCTCTCTCAACAACCAATACGACCAACACCATGTCTCCGAGCCGTATTAACTTCATTCCTCCCTCTTTTGTGGCTGCTATGCGAGCAGGTGGGCCAGCAGAAGGAGATGGCGGCCAAAGGCGGCAAACGCCACCTGCACTACAGCAGCGTGAGTCGCGCGTCGACTAGCCGAATGGCGGCCTCGGCGGCTGCCGCACTAGCCACAACACCCACGACCACGACGCTACCGCCCATCAATGTGGACTCGCGGGTTTTACTGCGTGCCTCAGGTCGAGCAACCAAGCAGCAGCGCACGCCGCATGGGGGCAAGCGAACGTTCCAAGGCCAGCACATGGGCGCTCACCAGCTGGTCAGTCCGCCCACTTCCACTTCCATGTCGGCGGGGCCCAACTCGACGTTGTTCCCACCGCCGTCACCGCTGCCGCTGCCGTCACCTATCAAGACGGACCTAGACACGCACGCTTTCTTCACATGAAGCTCTAGTACAAATGTGCATCGTGTTGCCTTCGCGTTATCCAACGCCAGCGATGTACTAGTACGACAAAGCATAAGAAAGTACATTTGGCGCTATGTAGTTGGGTTTAGGACCCTTGAACTCGCGTTTGTATGTAGCTGGAAGCGTGTTAGCTGTCAGCCTCTTCGTCGTCTTCAGCTACCTGTGCCATGGCCACCTGCTGCTCGAGCTGCAGAAGTTGCGGTGGTAGCTGATTGCCCGAGAGCGTGAGGCGCCGCAACCCTGGAGACTTCTCCACGGGGTTGAACGGTAGCTCCGTGATCTTGTTGTTGGCTAGAAGCAGGTGCTTGAGCTTGGGGAGATCACCGATACGCTTGGCCACCCGCGCCAGACAGTTGTCCTCCACGTTAAGCACCTCGATCTCTGAGCAGCGACCTAGCGAAGAGTGCAGCTTCGTGAGCTGGTTGTTCTGCAGATAGACCTTGCGCAGGGATTGCAACGCGCCCATTCCCTTGGGGAGCTTGACCAGTTGGTTGCGCTCAGCGTGCAGGATCTCGAGCTTGGTGAGCTTCTGGAAGGAGTTAGGCAGAGTCTGCAGCTTGTTGCCCAGGATGTCTAACTCCTTGAGGTTAACAAGCAGTCCGAACTCCTCCGGCAGCGACTCGAGTGCGTTGTCATCCAGATAAAGTTCCTCTAGCATCGTCAGCTGACACAAGCTCACAGGGAACGCCTGCACGTTGTGGTGCACCCAGACCGATACAAGACGTCAGTGACGACCCATTCATATGCATCTCCTCCAGTTTTCCACACTCCCCAAAGGCCATGGAACTCGCTGCATACCTTAAACGCATTGCGGTGAAGACAGAGCCCCACGAGGCTCGTCGAGAGCTTCGAGATGGAGTCAGGGATGCCCTCACCTGTGAGTTTGTTGTCCTCCAGATAGAGGCTCTCGAGCTTGGCCAGTTCGCCGATGGCTTCGGGTAGCGCCGTGAGTTGGTTCTCGCGCACATAGAGCTCCGTGAGTTGTCCCCAAGCTGCCGCAGTCGCTTTATCACCGGTGCCAAAGCTTGTGGGCAATTTTGTGAGTGCATTTTTCTCCAGCGCTAGCGTTTTCAGGTTGGGCGGTAGCGCAAGCACCAGCTCCGCAGGCACTTCGGTGAGATCCTTCTCTGAGAGATCTAGCTCTTCCAGCTCCTCGAAATCCTCGGCCGTCTCCACAGGGTCGTCCAACTCGAGGTTGAACTTGTCCAGCACGGCCAAGAAAGCTTCCATGCGGGTGTCGCCGCCTTCGTCGTCGCTCATGGCTAGCAAAGTTCGCGGGTGACTCAGATGGCTCTCCCGGCAGCTCTTTTGAAGACTCTCGGTCTTACCACATGCATTGTCAGAGCAGCCCCTCGGTGGCATGAGCGACGTCCGTTTCAAGCGGTGGGCTCACTTATCGCTCTGGAGCTTAGCTTCGGTCTCCGCACCGTTATTCGTGGCCAAAAACAGCTCTGGACAACGTTGAGAGCATGCACCATCTCATACGGAGGCTCGCTCCATCGCACCCTATTCGCAGCATCCCAGAGCTCCAGAGGCGAACGCTACAGGGAGCCTTGGGGCCAACCCCCAAACTATGAAACCATTCATTCCGCGGCCTCCCAACTCGAGGCCCTAGGCGCTTCCCGAAGACTTCTCGATCGTCCACGGGACTGGCGAGGAGGTCCGTTGCAACAACACACCATTAAGAATCGTAACGTTACTGTGGTAAATAGGCTTGCTGCTTCCTCGGCACTCGCTATCTTGGCCCCGCTCTCCTTTCCATCCTACGCCATCGGCAATAGGCGGCGCGACTCCAGAGTTGAAGCCAATCGTGGCCAAGCATTCGCAGCCCAGTCGGCCGTCCTACTGGTTGGCAATCTGCTGGCCGCGGGCCAAGCCGTTGACCCCCGCAGCGTGCGCAGCGGCATTCGTCTTGGTGTACTGGTACACATTCTCGGCCTGGTTGCGAAGCTCCGCGATCTGGTCCCAAAGCTGGCGGTGGCACTGTGAGCGCCGTCGCACAGCCTGCATGTCCTTGGTGTCCAGCGTCTCCACCACATCGTCACTAAAGCCCGACTCGTTAAAGTGCGCTGACGCATCATGCTTGTCCCAGTCTTCCGAGCCTCCCAGCTCCGGCTCTGGCTGGGTCGCCGTCGCTAGACGTTCTGCTGTTGCCAGCGTCAACGCATCCAAGTGAATGCCTTCCAGACTGCTGCTGCTGGAGCTAGTGATCTTGCTGGCGCTCTCTTCTCTCGAGTAGGATGGCTTCTCTTCGGGCTCATATAGAACCACAGGCGGTTCGTGGCTGTGGTACCGCTCTTGACGTTGGGTTTCGACCTCCGAGTTGTCCTCGGGTGCAGGGGGTGCCATAGGCGCCACAGGTGCCACCAACTGCTGCCGACGTTGGAGTCTGAAAGCCTCCTCTTCAGCGCAAGGCCGGGGAGCTGAAGTCACCTCTGGTTGTGTGGCCGGGCGACGACTGTTTGGTATGTTGTTCTGCTGGCGCAACGGCTTCAGCGGAGCCAATTTCGGTTGGCGCGGAGAGGCTTTGACCGCCTCATCCGGCACATAACGAGGCCGATGGACAGGGCGCGTCTCCTCTTGCTGACGCAGGTGGCTATTGGGAGGAACACCCTCAGCTGGATAGCGATGTCGGGCGCTCTGGGAGGTATCGTCAGGAAGATAGTGCGGCCGCGTGCTTGGAGGAGAATCCCCACCCGAATAATGACGGCGAAGGCTGCGTTGCGAAGTCTCGTCTGACGGATACCGTGGCCGGCTTCGGGGCACAGGAGCTTCGTCGGAATGGTAGCGCGGCCGGTAGCTTGGTGGAGGGACCTCGTCTCCAGGATAGCGTTGCGAGTAGCTCGATGGTGGACCATTGTCTGCAGGATAGCGCGGTGGGTAACTAGGAACAGGTATCTCTTCACCAGGGTAACGCTGCCTGTAGCTTGGAGGAGGACCTTCGTCCGAAGGGTAGCGCGGCCGGAAACTGGGAGGGGGCAAGTCGTCCGAGGGGTAACGCGGTCGGCGGCTTGGCACCTCTCCTTGTCGTCGACGACGGGAGTTTGCATGCTCCATCTCTTGGTGAGGAATGCCCAGGAGTGCCTCGTGCAGGGAGGGATCACGATATTGCGGCAGGCGGTCCTCTTGCTGACGGTATCGCCCACTTGGGAGTTCGTCCTGGCGACGAGATCGATGGTTGCTCGGTGGGAACTCACCAGACGGAGAGCGCTGGTAACCGGGTGGCGGAATCTCCTGTTGACGGGATCGGATGCTCATCGGGGCTTCTTCCGGCGTCGGTCGATAACGAATGCTCACAGAGCCTTCTTCATCCACCGTCGAATTGGACGCAGACGACGACACTGTGTCGTCGTCTCCACTGTGGCGGGTTCCTGAGTGCGAACGCGTGGAGCGAGTCCCACGTCCGAACCTACCTGACGCCACTTCTTCCTGTGCGACAGAGAGCGAGCTGGTCTGTGTGGCGCCCATGACGCAATTTTTGCACAAGAGCACGGTGCGTGACGCCACCTGCTTGGACGTTCGGCGGCGTCGGCCGTCCAACGTCACCTGGTGCAGTTCGCGGGTGATGCAGCATTTACTGCACATGGCAGCAGAGCAGAGCTTGCACACCACTGGCTGGCGACTGAAGCGCCCGAAAGACTTACTGCAGGTGCTGCAGCGCTTGGGCTTGGGCACTTCAGTGCCTACACCCATCATGTCTCCTCGACTCTCAGCTTCGCGCGCTAGCTGCCACGCCAGCTTCTTGCTCTGGGCGCATTCCACTATGGTTCCAAAGCTCAGCAGTGTCTCGGTACAGCCCTCCACACCTGCAGACTCATACACCTTCCCATTGGGAGTGACCTTGGCCTTGAGAAAGACATCCACCGAGCCATTGGGGAGCGCTGCGAAAAGATACACGCTTTCGCAATGCGCACGCACCACGCCGTGGCTCTCTTGCAGCTCTGGACACGTAGATAGCGGCACCGAATGGATGACCTGGTAGCCCACACGCTGCCCGTCGGCCCGCGTCACGACGCCCGTAGCCTCCAGGTATACCACATCCCGTGGCCAGGTCGGGCTGCGGGTGGCAGTGGTGGCACTGGACTTCACGTGCCATTTGAGCCCCAGGAAGCGGAATGGACTGCGCGTTGATGGCCCTTCGATCTGATACAAGACATCGCCGTCCAGGAAGTGGTTGCCGATATAGGCAGCCTTGAGCGCGATACTGGCGCAATCGGGAGCTGCGACGGCGTACATGACGTCGTCCAGCGAGCCAGAGATGCAGCCCACGCCCAGCAGCGTCGGCAGTTGATCTCCGGGGTTGAGCATGCGCCCGAAGCCGCTGTTGCTGCGGCTCTTGGCGCGCTTCTTGCGCTGGGAAACCTCACTAGCTGTCGGCCCCCAGCCGCTCAGTAGCTCCTCTTCGGTCTGATGGTACGTCGGCTGCTCGTACTCCACGGAGCCCGAGCCCGAGCCGTGGTGACTCGAGACGATGCTGGTGCCAGTCACGGACTCGTCACCGTCTTCAGAGCCCCAGGACGAGCCTGGGGGCGCCGTGCCGTTGGCCACGGCGTAGGCGCGTGACTCGCGATACACGGTGAGGTTGGCTTGGGCCTTGACGGGCTTCCAGCGCTTGGTGTCCACGCGCCGCTGCTGCATGAGCAGGTGCTCTTCATATTCGCTCAGCGCCTGCGCGAGCTGCTGCGTGGCCAGCACGTGGAAGTGGCGTTTGTCGGCGTCCGCCAGCTCCATGCGCGGGAACGGCAGCGTCGACAGCGGGAAGCGCTGCGCCATGGCGTTCTCAGCGGCGAGTGAGCGAGTGAGCGGGGGGAGGGCGGGCGACTTGTTCACTGCCGCGCAGCACGTTCAGCGACGATCGCGAGGAGGTCAAGCGCACTTCAGAAGGAGAGGAGGGGGCAGAGGTCGGGGCAGACGCCAAGGCGGAGCAGACACTGTTCGCGGCGCGGCGCTGCTACTTGCTGGGGAATGAGAATGGGCCCCAGGCCCAGCAGAGCGCAGGAGCGCAGGAGCGCAGGAGCGCAGGAGCGCAGGAGCACAGCAGGAGCTGGGTCGTCGCACGTCGCCTGTGCCATGCCACTCTCACTTCTTGTTCACCCTGGCGACCCGCGCGAGAAAGGGCGCTTGCGTAGTCTCTGTCTTCCTATTGGGTGAAAGGCTCGCTCGAACCGGCGTCGGCAAGTCCAGACGGTTGGGGAGCGCAAGAGCACCGGAGCCGGGACAAGTCGACCTCATCTCGCGCCCAGCACCCGAGATTCAACTGCTTGAACGGATCCCCAGACTCGTGTTTGCATCGACTCAAGCTTCCTGCGGTGGTGCAGACCAGCGCTTAGCAGACTGGTCTGGCTGGCCAGGCCACGGCTTGCGAAAGGCCGCCGGCTTCGCCTCGGACAGCCCTCGGAGGACCAGGTTTACTGTATGACCGGTTCCCCGACGCCATTCTACGCTAGCGCGACCCGCTTCTGGCCAGCAAATGCGTCCTGGGTCGTGTTTGACAAGGGCAGCGTGAGTTTTGCGGCGCCAAAGTAATCAAACATGGCGAGAAACGAAAGCCCTGCGTATCCGACGGATCTCCCGATCGCTACTGCTCTCTTCCTCCTGGATGTGAAAAGAAATCGGTTTCTCAAGCCAGCCAGCCAGCGAGGTACCGCGCAGAAGCTCACGAGATGCAGCGGACCGAGGAGGGGGATCCTGGTTTTGTATCGTGCGCAGCACTTCTTACCATCCAAGCTCCACAGGATCATCTGAGGCGCTTCGCGCAAAACAGCCCGCGCAAAACGGTCCGCGCAAATCCCAGACCACTTGGAGCTGCGCGTACTGCTGCTGGGTGACTGGCAAGCTGGTTCCGCGGCACCTGCCATGCAAATTGTGCATCCCAAGATGGGGCTCAACTCGTCGGGGCTCGATAAGCGCTGGGTTGGGCTGGGCAGGCCAGGCCAGGCCGCGATTGTCCCAAAACTGCTCTTGAGCTCGGTGGCGCGGGCTCTTCGCCATGGAGCGCTGCCCTCCTTTGCGGCGACGGATATCTGAGCCCATGTAGAAGTCCGGCGGGGTCGAGTCAACTGGGGCGGACCGGCCAGCCTCGCCGCTGCAGCGTGTGTGCGTTCGCCAACGGCTATTTAGTCCGCGCTCCGCCTCCACGTAGACCTTACGGTAGACTGCCTGCTCGTGTGCTCGAGGGTAACGCGGCGCGGCTGGCGGGATGCAGCCCACTGTCACTGACGCCCGATAGCACGCCACGGTTCAAGAGCGCATCGAGGGTGGCCGCTGCTTACGCCCTGGGGCCACCGCCGCCACAGCGCATAGCAATAAGGGCGCCGAGGCGCTGACTGCCCTCCGCGACTTGAGTGCGACATGATGCAACGAGTGACCCAGAGATCAGCCTTGGATACACCCTGGACTCCTTCTGGTCCTCGGCGCGCGTGCGGGGATCGTGCTTCTTGCAATGCCATCCAGTCGATCAAGTCGACGAACCGCGCGTAGACTGGAGGCTGGAGCCATTCTCGAGGTAGCAAGTGCTTTCGTTGCACCACTGCAATCGGCCCTTTGGTCTGGCAAAACGCAGCCTTCCTGAGAGCGCTAGGCACCATCGATGGTTCTGCGAGTCAGCGTGATGACGTTGACTTGCTGACTCGTATGCTGAAAGTGCCCACATGATCGCTAGGTTGGTGCCGTGTGCGGCCACCGACGAACGATTCATCATTAGCATGGATTGCAGCAGAGCCATGAGGAACCTTGATCTGCTTCGTCATCGATCGCCACTACTCGCCAGCCACGTTGAGAACGACACGGACACTTCCAGGTAAGCAAGGAGTAGCGACCAAGGAGAGCAGGTGCATTTGGTCCGTCTAGGCTGCAGCACGAGCTGTCGGCTACTCCCCCAGGAAGTATGTAGTGCCGGTAGGAAGCGCTGCTTCACGACAATTACGCGAGTGGCAACTCGCGCGTGTAAGTAGCAGGAGACCAAGACCACAAGCATTTGATTCCTCCAGGCACTAGGCACCTTCCTACAGTGCATCTCAACCAGCGTACCAGTAGCACACTTTAACCTAGGAGCACGGAGTCGCATAAGATCATATCCGCTCGGTTACGATAACTCGACTCCTTGTGTCCGTTGCAAATGTATTGGCGACGCGGCAAACAGCGAATTGTACAGCAAGGTAGAATCCATTGGATAAAAAGTCAAAATGAAAGCTACAAGAATGAGGTGCTAGCGAGGTCCACGGCAACGCACTGGAAGATAGGCCTACTTGGTCTTCTTCACTACGTCGAGGACGGATGCGCTGACTTGGCCATCTTGTCCATCCAGCAATGGTCGATGCCCCTCTCCAGGTAGAGGTCATCCTTCGTACGGCTGTAGCCACATTTCTCGTAGAAGCCTCTCCGAGCGTATATCGCCGACAGCTCAAAGGAGTCCACGCGCCCGCCGGCTTGCTCGCGGATGTGGTCCTCGATGCCGTTCATGAGCGCCAGCCCGTAGTTCTTGCCGCGACACTCGGGCATCACCGCCACGCGACCGATCTTGGCCTTGCGTTGCTCCTCGTCCAGTAGCACACGCGCTACTGCCACGTACTTGTCCTCCTCCACGTCCTTGCCCAGGAAGTGGATGGTGGTGGGCTTGTGGTCGTACTCGTCGATCTCCACGGATGGATCGAATCCTTGCTCGTCGATGAAGACGCGGTACCGCAGCTTCTTGGCGACCTCCATCTCCTCGGGCGTCGCCACGGGGGTTACTAGCAAAGTCATCTTGGTGGTAGGCGGGTGAATGGCAAATGCGGGGCTGCAGACTGGGTCGAAGGCCGCACGAGTGCGGGGCTAAAGTCCTAGCGTTAAACGACTCTTGAAGCGCTCATCATTCACGTGAACGAACATCTGTCAGTTTGCCGGTCTAAACTTGTGTTTTGATGAGCGAACACTCATCACGCCTGCTCCACCGCCGAGTGATTTTATTGGTGGATACGGATATTCTAAGACAAACCTTTCGCTCATTCCACCAATCATCGGACGATGTGTATACAGCCACCCGCTCATCAAACTGCACGATTAGACCGACGCCGCATAGGCGCCGAAGCGTCGTGCGCCACTTTCGCCGCGTCGCCATCCGGCATTTACAATTCGTCTGCCTGCCTGCCTACCGAGGAGATGGCGCTGCTCGTGATGCCCGTGACGACGCCCGAGGAGCTGGAGCTGGCCAAGAAACTACGCTTCCGCGTCTTCATCGACGAACAAGGATTCGATCCATCCGTGGAGATCGACGAGCACGACGACGAGCCCACCACCATCCACTTCCTGGGCAAGGACGTGGAGGAGGACAAGTACGTAGCAGTGGCGCGTGTATTGCTAGACGAGGGGCAGCGGAAAGCCAAGATCGGTCGCGTGGCGGTGCTGTCCGAGTGTCGCGGCAAGAACTACGGGCTGGCGCTCATGAACGCCGTGGAGGACCACGTTCGTGACCGAGTAGACACCTTCGCGTTGTCGGCGCAGTACGGTCGGAGGGGCTTCTACGAGAAGTGTGGCTACAGCTACACGACAGGCGAGATCTACCTAGACGAAGGTGTCAAGCACTGCTGGATGGTCAAGCAGGTGCACCCAGCTCCAACGGAGTGAGGAGGACCGAGTAAACACGCCATTAGAAGTCCTTGTAGATTGGGCTGGCGTTCTAGTGGATTTCATTTCGTTCTGAGGTGTAGTTCGTAGCTCGCGCTGCTTCGAATACTAATCACAAATCCAACTACACTAGGATTCCCGTACAAGCTTGCGGCCGTACTCCGCGGCGCCCAGTACCACAGCCTCTTCCGGGCGGAAACTTTTGGTCTCGAATGCCGGACGTTCAAAGAACGCCTCAAGTTGCTGCTTCATGAACTCGGAGCGTGCTCCCCCACCCACGACGACCAAAGCGGAGAGTTCACGTTTCGTAAGGCCTGCAGCACTCAGCGTCCGACCGCAAAGTGCACTCGCTTCTCGTGCAGCACCCTCCTGCACACGTGCGAGGTCAAAGGGGGAGAGTTTGTGCACTAGGTGCTTGGCTCCAGTCTGGTCGGCTGTGATGAACGGCAGGTTAATGTCCGTACTTCGCCGACTCGAGAGCTCCTTCTTGGCAGCCTCCACAGCTTCAAGAATGCGGTAGCTGGCCATGTAATCCACCGCCAGATCGATGCCGTGCTGATCCTTAAACTTGTCCACCACCAATTGGAAGAGAAGCTGGTCCACTAACTGACCCGATACATCTCCGGTGGAAAGCGCATGCAGCAAACGAAATCCACCACTGCGCTCCTTCTCCACGACGGCCATAGAAGACGTGAAGTCGCCTATATCAAAGACCGCAATGGGGCCGCCTTCAGACAGAGCGCTGGAGCTGCCCAGCTCCTGGATGGCCCAGCTCTCCGCAGCGTGCAGGGCTGCGACAGGCTCCTCGATACTCGCAAGGACCTGGAAACCAGCACTCGTGGCAATCTGCTCGTATGCCACGCGGTCCTGGTCATCACCGCCCACAGGAATGGAGATTACTGCGGGGAGATCCTGGATCGGATCTTCCCCCAAAGAGCTTGCCGCCATCGTGTGCAAGTGATCCAGCATGATCTCCGTCGCCCACTAGACACCCAAATGCACAAGTCACAGCAGACAATTAGCCTTATTCGTAGTATTCTACTGTCCACCTTGACGCCATTGGTCTCAAACGCACCTCTGGACTGTAGGTCTTGCCGTCCAGTCCCAACTCCAGCTTGTCTTCATGTCGGTGCACGTCGTACGGCAAGCGCTGGAGCAGCTCGGCCAGAGCCTCTTGTTTCTAAGCATGCACCACCATATCCACCAGCACAATTACAAAAGCATTGAGCTACTATAGACGATCAGCACCTCAGTTGTCCCAGCTACAGGAAGTGCTACCTCCGGGCTCTGCTGGCCCAACAGCAACCGCGCAGCCGTAGCCGTGTACCCTGGCTTCCTCCCCATAAGCGATTTGGCAATGGCGCCCACCGATACGCTACCATTATCGACGGAGACCGCTGCGGGTGTGGCGCGCAGTCCGTCAGCGCTCTCAATGACACGCGCAGCGCTGGTCGGTGTCACCAACGAAGCGGAGGCTACACGGAGGTTCGCGGAGCCCACGTCTACACCCAGCACCTGCCGCATCTCACTCAGGGGCGTTGAGTATCCGTTACCATCGTCGTCAATGTTGTCATCCTCGCCATCCTCGGGCAATCCGGCCTGACGGCGACGCACGCGCTCCTGTGCGCGCAGGATGTAGCGCGTGCCCACGAAAAGACCCGCGCACGCCAGACCCACGGGCACCAACCACGGCTGCGGCTGCGTCGCGTGGAAGTGGCGGACGGCGTTAGTGGCGGCGCTGCGCCCTAGTAACCCTCGCGCCGACAGCGTTTTCCCCAGCTGCGATGACTTGAGCCCCGCTTTGATCGTCATTTTGGCTCGGTTGTTCTGGAATGAGCAGGGCTGTCAGGGTCTGAACAGCTACAACACCCATTGATTGGCCAAAACACGATCTTCACACGAGAATGTGATTGGTGTATAAAAGTACGAGCCGAGTGTGATTGGATACAGCTTCAGATGGCTACAGTTCAGTCTCTTTCGTTGACGATGGTTCACTTGATGCGCGCAAGTCGAGGCAGCAGGTCTGCTGCGCGGATACACTTTGTGGTGTTAGTGACCGTGGGGAAACTCTCCTGCGGCGGCGCGTACTTGTCGGCCGCGCGGGCCTGCCTGACTACGGGGAGTTGGCTCGGCTCTCGGTTCTTACGGCCCTGGTTTGGATCCCGACACTCGTGGACACCTTGGAGCTTGTCCTGGTCGTCACTTTGTCCAGGATCACCCCTCTCACGTCTGCGATGACGATGTCCATGGTGTCGCTGCCACTTTTCAGAGGGAGATGGCGACAATGCACCAGCTAGCACCCTCTTGATGGCCGCCTGGCCTTCCAACTGCATGCAGTGCTGACGCACGTGCATTCGACGTTCAGCTTTCGAGAGCTGCTCGCCGAAATACCGGTGTTTCTCAGCGTCAGCGGCAAGTTGCTTGGTGTCGAAGGTAGCCTTGGCTTGATGGAGTCTGCGCTTCATCTTCTTGTTCTCTGCCGCAATGCGCTCTTGCTCGCGCCGCCACGAGGGGAAATTGCTTGGTCGAGGCGCGCTCAGCAGCTCTTCGGGGTGATGGGAGACATCGAACCGCTTGGGCACTTTGTAGTGGATCTTCTCCAGTCGATCCAGCAGCAGCAAGTTGTGGTGAGAGATCTCGCTTTTTCTGTCTGGATCAAAGGCAGAGCAAAACAACGTGCAGATGGCGGTGGGTAGCGTGTACAAGGCTCGTCGCCAGCCGGACCAACGCATTACGCTGCGACAGCACCCCGCCCCGCCCCACCTTGCTCCTGCTGAATCCGCTTGGCGTTGTTCACTCTGTGGTCATCCTCGTGGGTATCCAGCACCGATTGCGCCTGGATAATCCGCTGTGCGTTGCGTATCCGCGCTTCTTCGTGGTACGTCGCTGTCAAGAGGTTCGCATCGGCAAACTCGTACTCAGCCAAATACGACAGCACACGCCGGGGCTTCGTCATGCTCGCCGCGTCTAGCAGTCAACGAGCTCCTGTACCGCTCACCAGCTGAACCTCTCGGAAGACCTGAGAGGTGTCTTGCAGCAACCTTCGGCGATATCAATGGGCAGTTTCTCTTGCATCTGTGCGTCTTCATTATTCCTGGTTCTGACCGCCTCGATATATCCTAAGTTACCATGAGATGCCATCACTTTATATATTCACGCTCCACTACACTCCATTCTGTCGTGGACGATCGCAGCCACGTCCTCTCAGTCCTAGCGCTATTCCTAACATCGATCTACTGCATCTCTAGCCAGCGTCAGGCGATGGAGCAGCCTCCTCTTTCAAATGCTCTGTCTTTATTTCCTGCCTCAGACTTGAGCCAGCTCGTCAACTGCACTACACGTGGCATATTCCCTCCTTCATTTCGCAAGCTCTTCTCTCGATGGGAGTTCGATTAATGTGGTGGGAGCGGTCGATGAAACAGCGCGTAGGGAAGACATGGATCCTGGCTGCTCAAGACAACGAGTGCTCCGCTCGCTCTAGGCGGACCAAGGACAAGTCGTGGGTTCACTGAGAAGAGCACTGCGCGATGAAGGCATGCTCGCACTGCGGGAGAACCAACCACAGCATCACTAGTGAGAGCGTCTTGTCATGCTCCCACTGCAGCCTGACGTTTGATCGCAACGTGAACGTCGAGCGCTACATCTACCTGAAGAACGAGCACCTATCCACTCGGGCTCCTGGAGTTCGGGTGGCTGGAGATGCCTACTCCGCGGTTGTTAGTTGCGCGTGAACTTGCTCACACGCATCGACGCGAAACAAACGAAAAGAGAGCGCCATGTATTCTAGGCCAGGTATCTCGTGGTAGCTTAAAAATATCGAGGCGGTCATGGATGATCCACAACACAAAAATACGTCCTCAGCAGGAGTGAGCTGTGTAGATCCTGCAGCGGTTCCTCTCAGTCATGAACGTAGCATGGCGATATCAGTGTACACAGCAGGGCAAAGTGTATAATGCACGTCATTTCTACCAGCCTCATACGGCGGAGTCTCATTCATGCGCATATCAAGTGACTAGAGGTTTTCTTCTGCTCCCCGTCGTGTAGTAAGCTCTTGGAATTGCCCTTCTACTTCTTGTCCTCATTGCTCTTTGTGTAATCTTCTCCCGATTCGATACGGCGTCGCTTCTTGAGCGTCGAGATATTACCATCGCCGTTATCCTGAGCGTCAACGAGGTGCAGCAAATGACGCGTGGCCGGACAGGCCTCCACCAGATCAAGTCGCTCCTCCGCCGGGATGTATGCATACATGCCACCGTCCACGATAGAAGATTTGGTGCGCTTCCAGACCGTGAGCGTGTCCATACTAGAATGCCATGAAGGCAGCGGTACCTGCAGTACCTTGTGGTACACTGTCGCGAGGTGCGTCTGAAACTCCTCCGAGGATGTTCGGCCCCTAGACAACAATGCCATCGGCAGTACCATTAGCCGTGGCATCCTGTGACTATGCAAACACAAATAATGGAGCAAAGGTGCGGCAAAGTAGCGTACCATGCACCCGGGAGACAAACCGTTTGCCCAAAGAGTTCCCCCACGTGGATCACGGTGTCGCCAGCGTAGTTGCAGAGGCTTGCTAGGGCCATGGACTCATGGCTGTCTTCGAAATCGTCTGGGTAGCACAGGAACAAAGTGCGGTCGGCATGCTTGCGAAGGGCCTGTTTAATAGTACCAATTCCTGAACGTAAGTTCACCGCTTCAAACTCCAAAGCCTCACCCCCAAACCAGCAGGATGACTTACCTTTGGCGTGCCCTTCTGCACGTCCATCCAGTATACCTGCTCCACCTCCACTTCTTCCTCCTCTTCCCCCTCTTCCTCTTCTTCTTCTTCTACTTCTTCGTCTTCCCCTCTTTCTTCATCTCCATCTGCTTCTTCGTCGGCGTCCTGGCCCTCGCTGTCGTTTTCCACCTCTTCAGCGTCTCCATGGCTCTCCTCACCACTCGTAGCAACCGTTTTACCTGCCTCCCGGCCATCTTTATCACCATCTTCCGCGCCACTCGCCTCGTTTCCATCCTGCTGAGTCTCCTCGTTTTCGTTCGCCACATGCAAATCGTAAGCAACGACGTCAACGCCGCGGAGCTGCAGCAGCCGCGCCCAGTATCCACTCCCAGCACCCATTTCCACAATCTGCCATGCAAACAAATACCGTGATACGCTCCACAGCGTCAGCACCAGAA
>JAADYK010000651.1:0-15956 GCA_023338225.1 Halophytophthora batemanensis
CTGGTCACCACTATACGTCCGCTGCTTAAAGGTTACAAGCCAGGTGTAACCATCTGCCGCCGTGAGCTCTCGCGTCACGACAACGTCCTCAATCGATGGAAGCGCCACCAGAGCGGCCTGCATACCAACAGCCGACAGATCGTACGGAAGTTCAGGACTCCATTGGCCATCAAAACCCACGCGGAATGTGCCAGCCAGGAATGTGTGCGTTCCCACTGTCGGCGCCGAAACACTGAGTGTCGCGACGTCGTCGCTCTCAGCACTAGATGCAGTGGCTTCGAGTGCGTGCACAACCGCAAACTGCTTGCTGGCACTGCCGTCAGCCCACCACTCGACGCGGAACTCACTGACAGGCTCTCCACCGTCGTGATTTGGTGAATCCCATTGCACTAGCACCTTGGAGTCGGCTAATGCGTCTGCTCTGACCATACGCACAGCCTCCGGAAGCTGCGGTGCTAGCTGCAGTGACGCTGGTGTCGGGACGGATGAAATGCCCCACCCATTAGCGTTGTGCGCGCGGACTCGGGTGTAGATGGAGATGCCTCCATCGGGAGCTAGCGAGGTGGTGTCGAGCTCGAGCTGCCAGAATGGGGTTACGCTGACTGCTGGAGATTGGGCTGCCTGCAGTGAATAACCGTTTGCTTTGAGTGTTGGGAAAATCTGACTCTCTAGCTCTTGTCCAGGCGCCGGGAACGCAACGAACGTGACCAACCAATCGAAGCCATGCCGATTGACACGGCGGGTCACGTCAGCGTTGCTGACCACTAGCAGCGTCTCCAACGCAGCCTTTACATCTTCGTCAGAGGCATCGAAAGGGATGGCTGGTGTAGTCGGGGCCTTGTAGATAGTGACGTAGCTTTCATGGTCACGGGAAACCTTGTTTGCGGAGTCGACCGTGCCACCAACGAAGGAGCTACAGCCGTTAATCCCCACGTCCAACACTTCAAGTGTTGGCTGCGCTCCCCGTACTTTTGTGCCGATAAACTCCACCGTGTACTCCACAGTGACACTTGTTGTTCCCATGGTGAACGCGCGTCCAACGCGAACGTCGTCAATTGCTGCAAAACTTTCGAGCTCACGCTCCAGTGCTAGTTCATCGGCTGCGGCATTTTCAGTCGTAGTTCCAGAGGACCATACAAGACAACCCACGTCGTCGTTTAGAGAGATTCCACCGTCACCGCCAGCTCCCAATGCCAAGGCACTCACTTCCTCACCGAACTTCACTCGGAAGCCACCAACCCCGTGCGAGATGCCACTCGGATTGGCGTCAGCGATAGTGATCTTGATCCGCTGTACTTCGTGCGTGGCTTCTCCGTGTGTCAATGCAAGACTAGGGTACAAACTCACGGCTAGCGTAGAATCCTCTACTGAGCCAAGTTCCAGGCGGCTAGTGGCCAACTCCCTCGTGCAATCGCACGTCAAACTGTCGCACTTGCTGCGTACGCGGAAGGTGGCGGGGGCTTCGAGGATTCCAGTTTCTGTTGTGTCTATCAAGCCAGAGCGACCGAGACGGACGTAGTCTCCGCACTGGATACTGAGCGACTGCTGCAGATAAACGGAGCGACTGGCAGCCAGGTCCACAGAACCCAGCTCGGAGGCACTGCCTAGTGCCGTATCACTACGGAATATTGGCAGGTGATCAACCCCACCCGTAACGCTCAGCTTGTCAACCAAATCAGTCATCCGTGAAGTCGTCAGCGGTGTCCACGGGTCTGTGGCCTCGCACAATGGTAGAATGGCTGGTCCGATATGTAAGTGGATCGTCAGCCCAGAGCCCAGCTTTACGGCAGCCTCGGCACAGTCGTGGTTTAGTTCTAGCGTGGTAGCACCCACTAGTGGCACCGAAGCCACCACAGCCTGGCAAGCTGCAGCAACTGCCGCGCTAGCGCCAATAGATATCCGCGTGTCCTCGGCAATCAAACTAACCAAAGACTCCGTCAGTGGGCTCGACAGCGTGATTACTTTGGTGGCGATATTGTACGCGTCACTCGTAAGCTGTGTCGCCCATGCTAGAGCGCTGTCGAGACAAACACTCACTTCTTCGTTGCGTAGTCGTAACCGCTCACCTCGCGAAAACGTGGTGTGGAATGCGGCTTCACCAAAACCATGCGTGGCGTCAGGGAGCATACGTAGCAGAAAGCTAGCCCCCGTCTTGAGTGCTGCAGCAGACCCCAAGGCATCCACCGGAACCGTCAGTCGGCCGTGAAATGACCGCGAGTCAACAGCAGCAAGCGAGAAGGTACTCTCTGGCGTAAATGGTCCCGTGTGAGCTGCTGTCGTCACGCGAGCAAACTTGGTAGTTGGCGGCAAGTTCTGCGTAATGGAATTGGCTTCTTCTTCGAACCCGGTGCTGGTAGTCGCGTCGACACGGTAGGAATCCACTGCAAGGCCTCCTGAAGTTGGCACTTGGTCAAATTTCAGCTCCAGTAGCCGTGGGGATAACGCTCGTGTCAGTACGTAGCTCAAAGCGAGCGGGGTACGTGTGGGTGCAGTTCCTCCAGTAGCAGCAGAAGCTGCCATACCAAAGCCACCCACACCGCGCTCGTTGACCGCGGCAACACGAACAAAGTACCGGACACCAGTGTCAAGGTGTGGAATGCTATAGCTTAGGAGTCCATCAGAAGTCGCAGCGCTTACGACAGCGGCACCAAAGGCTTCGGGCATTTGCGCTGCCGGTGCATCCACGCTTGAAACTGCGTTGACAGCTCCCGAACCCACGAGCTGCCGGTCATTTATGATCAGTGTCGGGAAGACGGAGCCTTCCCGGGGAACCTGAGACGTGAATGTTACCTGCCACTGGAAACGATTATCTGCGGAAGCCCCAATTTGTAAACGCTCAACACTGACAAGTCCGACACTCGGTAGCAGCTCCAGTGCCTCTTGCACACTTGCAGGTGTGGCATCAAATGCCAGTGGTGTTGTGCGCCATGGGGTAAATACATCAGCACTGTACTGGGTATCTCCAGGGTACGCAAATGGGGATAACGTGCCAAGCGCAGAGCCCAACGTCGAGGCAAAGCCTGTAGCATCAGCCAACGGTAGCCTTGTGGCAGAGAACTCACCGGAAGCCGCTACCAGATATGCTTCGCCCGCCAGATAAATCACATCACCACGCGAGAGAAGCCCTGTAAGGTCCTCACTCGTCACCAAGTACTCCACTCCGTGCTCCACGACGACAGAACCAGGCAACTGACGCCACGGATAGTGCTCACTGCCATCCCCAAACGCCAGAGAGAATGATCCTCCCGTAAGAGAGCCCGTCGTCTCCACTAACTGCACCACAGGCTGACCGAAAAGCGGGGTTGTGGCCGCCTGGCGGTACCACTCCACCTCATAGTACGTCACGTCCGTGGAGTCCTGCGGTGCACCCCACTTCACCAGCAATCCAGACCCTGCGGGCTCAGCAGCCACATCATTTGTGACTGTAATCAATTGCGGTATACCTGGTTTACCGCGCGGCATCTCTCGCGCTGGCTGCGTGGCTACTGGTAAGCCTGTGCCCACCTCTCCGTTCTCGGCGTAGACGCGCACATAAGCCCACTGACGCGTAGTCAACCCGTCAATGCGATAGCGGAATGCGCCGTCCACTGCAGCCACAAGCGAGCTTGAACTGATTGTTATCTGGCCCAGTGCATCGCCCTTCGAGCCACTGTCAAACCCCGGAGACGGATCCCACTCAATCACATAACCCGTAACGGGGGTCCCTCCGTTGAACTCGGGCTCGGTGTAGCTTACAAGTAGCGACGTTGGCCCTGCAAGTGTAAGAACTGGCGGCGCTACTACATTGAATGGAGAAGTGGGTTTTGATGGCGCTTCAAATGGAACACGAAGCGACGCGGGGGCTGATATTCGCCGTGGACCATAGCCCAGCGCATTGTAAGCTGCTACCCGCGCATAGTAGGTTTTTCCTGGCGTCAACCCACGAATGACGTACTCATACGGGACAGGAGTTGTCGCTGCATTCACTGCGACCACACCACATGCTCCTGGTCCACTGGAAGCCACTCCATCGAGCGTAGATGAGCAGTAAGCAGCGCCCGAGAGACTTCCTGGTTGTGTCGTCGTCACCACAATAGTGGCGACACTGTTTGCGACCGTGAGGCGATTCTCGTATTGGAGGTTGGGCACGACGCCCAGCTCGCTGAGGAAGATAATAGTCCACGTGCACTGGTTCAGCGTTGTACAGTCGTCTCGAGTAACGGATACGTCTCCCACATTCGGGAGGTTGCGCAACTCTCGAGCCATTTCGATTGCCGAGGCTGAGGCACTCAATGCCGAGGTACTGAAGGTGCCTTGAATCTGGCAACTTGCACATCCGGAGGTATCGAGCTTCAGTCGGAAAGCACCTGAGATGCTGCTGTCTGTGCTGACAGTTGCTGTGCGGACAGTTTGCGTGTGTTCCACCATGTCGGTGAAGTCAGCGCTGTCCGCCCATTCCACAAGATACTTTGTGACTGGTGAACCTCCGTCCCCGTTGATGTCAGTAGGCGGATCCACGGTTGGAGGTGGAAACAACACGCGAAGCGCTGTCACGCGCTCTAGAGGGTCCTCCAGATCTTCTACTGCGCTCAACACCACATAAGGGGCTGGCGGCGGATCACTAGAGACGATGGGTGCCAGCCCAACACTATCACTCGTCTTCCCATAACCAAGTGAGTTATGTGCCGTTACGCGCACGTGCGTTGTGACACCCATGGTGAGGCCTGAAGTGATCTGGTACTCGAATGTTTCTCGTACATGCAGTGAGAGGGTTTGTGTAGTAAACGATTGGCATCCATGGCCAGCCTTTACGGCTATTGTGCTCGCAGTAGGGGTCCCCGTTACCTGTAGCTGGCAGGAGAGCGTACCGACATCCACGGTAATCCAATCATCCTCCGCCAAGTTCAGCTTGTCTCCAATCGAGCCACTGACAGACAGCGTATTGGCCGCTGCATCCATCGACGTCACGCAAGTCGGGCAAAGCTCACGCGTGAGCCAGAGCGAAGGCGTCGTAACGTCCACAAGCACGGATTGCTTCTTTGAAGACAAGAAGTCCGCGCGCTCATCCCACTCGACACGGAACCTGTCGATGCGTTCCAATCCTCCCCAGCTCTCTGGGTCACTGAAGGCTATGGTCAGCGAGTCTTTCGTAAAACCCAGCGCATTGGAAGTTGCTCCAGCTACGCCAGCACCGAGGAGCTGCGTCGGTACCGTGAGTGTAGGAGCTGTTGGAAGTTGGCGTGTAACAACCATACTCCGTGGCTCGCACGCCTCGATGCCCGATTCGCAGATGGGTGTGGCAGATTGGGTCATACCAAACCCTTCTGTATTTTGCGCGCGAACTCGCACAGAGTATTCAGTGTTCGGCGTGAGCCCTGTCAATGTCGCGCTTTGCTTTGCTGCTGGGTCTTGGTTGGGCGTCACAGAAATATAACCATCGGTAGTGCTGTCTAGCAAAGCATTGACGTTCGAAGTTCCGCTGCTAAAGGCATCACACCCGTGCATCTTCTCCAGGTCATAGACAACTTGTGCGCCATTCCATGGAGTGTGCTCACCCGCTACTGCCAGAATGCATGCGGGTTGCAAGCTGCTGAGCACCACCAGCTGACCGGCTGTCAGCACGATCTGCTGGGCTAGCGTGAGCATGGGAGGCAATGTAGCCGTTCCGCCACTTAGCGCCACGGCACAGTTCGTGCATAGTGCAGCCTGCGGAGCAAACCCATTAGTGGAGTATTCGATCAAGTAGCGCGTAACAGGCGCACCGTTGGACGACACCGGGGGCTGCCATTCCACGTTGAGTGCTGTTCGATCAGCACGGTTACTCGCCACTGTAACACTTTGTGGGGCCAGAGGGGGAGCCACAGGTGCTAGCAACTTCGACGAAGCGCACGGTTCATCATGGCATAACGCTGATGCACGCAAGGGTGCTCCCAGCCCAACCGCGTTCAATGCTGCGACTTGCACGGCGTATTCCACGCCATATTGGAGACTTCCACCATTTATCTCCGTACCAGTCCAGACGTTCCCCGCGACACTTGTGCACCCGGCAGTGCCATCAGTAGCCACTACCGTAATCTGTGCCACGTTGGCAATGTGAGCTTTGATCGGATCACCTGACGCGCCAGAAGTACTGGAGCCTGTGAACGTAATGCGGAACTGGCGAACTTTCCCAGGTGTAGAGCCCTCAAATGAAGTCTCCACGGTGTCTCCGCCTATTAAGGTCTCCACCGCAGTCTTCAAGTCTGCTGCAGTCACGGCAGCGGGTATACAGGTCACTGTCGTTGGCCGAGAGTTGATCACATATGAGCCATCATTCAATGGGCAAGCCGAGCCACCTCCAAGAGAGGAGACGAACCGCACGGGCAGTTGGTCGGTAGGAAGCGTAGCCACCGCAGCTACCTGGAACACACAGGCACTGCCCTCTGGGTCCACAATAAAATAGGCGTTGGTACCCAATTTCGCCTGCAGATTTTCAGCCGTAGACGCCGAGTAGTCAATGTATCCGATGCCGTTGCTAGGAGCGGTGAACGTCATAGTGCAGGACGCACTAACCGTTTCTGAATAGGACGAGGCGAGCTCTAGTCGGAAAGAACCTCCTGCCCCCCAAGCCTCAGACGCGAGTGACAGTGTCTGGACCTCGGCTCCTAGTGGAAACGTACACGGATTCGGTGTACAGGTGAGTAATGTCCCAGTGGACGTGGTCATCCGAACGTCGTAGTACTGCGCAGCGTGGGAGCTCGCAGTCTGTAAGGGGCCCCACCAGCTGAGGCGGTAATGGGTGATCGCGGCGCCACCACTACCTGCACTGAAACCCAGTGCATCTAGACTGGGCTCAGTAAATTCCACTTCGAGTTGTGTCGGCTGGTCCTGCGAACTGACACGCATCGTCACGGTCGTCGGACGGAACGGGGCTTGGGCCTGTGGAGCGAGACGCTCTACCCCTGGTACGATAGCTACTACAGCGACTTCCTCGGATGTTAGGGGCGTAGCCACCGAGACAATTTGAGCCAGCACGGGCGAGCCATAACCTGAGTTCAAGCTAAGAGGTTCTAGAGTGGGATATGCTGATCGGTCGCCATTGAAGGCTGACACGCGAACATACTGCTTTGCGCTCTGGTCCAAGCCGCTAATTGAGTAGCTTAGACGTCCGGCGCTGTTGATTGTTGTGGCAGCCAGAACCTCCGAGTGCGCTGCTGCAGTTGCATACGAGACACCACCATAGCTTGCGCGGCACTCGGAGAAGTCAGGCGAGGCACTCCACTCAATGAGGTATTTGGAAGTTCCTGTGATAGATGGTAACCAGGAAACTCCCAAAGAATCGTCGGTGACAGCCGACAACCGAACATCACGTGGCCCCATGGAAGGCATAACGCGCGGCCGAATCGTCATGGAAGTTCCCGAAACTTGGTTTGCTACATCGTATACCGCTACTTCGCCGTTGGGAATAGGCACTGATAGCGTGGATACGAGTGCGCCCAATGTACCGGCTTCCACGCCATCCGGAGAAGCCGTTCGGAATGTGATCGTCCAGTCAAGCATGAAGGGTTTAGGCGACTCGATTCCGCTTTCATCGTATGGTGTTGCTGCTGGACCTGTGGAATAATCTCCGCGTGATACCGAGATGACTCCAACAACGGGTAGCCGCTGTAATGCACTTTGAAGTTCCTGTGCGTCAGCAGTCACTCGAACCGGGATCGAAATCTTGTCCGGATAATTAGCAAATGCCAGTTCCATTGTTGGAGGGTCAGCCAAATCTGCGACAAAAGTGTCGCTAGCAACCACAATCCGGACGATTCGCTCTCTCGCATCAACTGGGGTTGCAGTTGTGGGTACGCCATAGCCGCGTGCATTATAGGCCATGACCCGCACAAAGTAAAACTTCGTTGCGTCTAGACCCTTGATAGTGTAGGTCAACTCTGCCTCTGCGTCCACGATGGCGAATCCAGAGTATATCGTCTGCTGCTCAAAATTCTCGCTCACGTCCCATTGCACCTTGTAATGTGCTATTCGCGCGCCGCCATCAAACAGTGGGGGTTGCCAAATCACACCGATAGCATTTTCTGCGAATGGTGACGCTAGTACACCGCGTACCTCCAGTGGGGGTCGCGCCTCTGGCTGGAACCCACCCGGAACATCCAAGTAGTTGCTCGAGAAATGGGCATTAACAGCAGCAACACGCACTACGTAACTTGTGGAATTTCTCAAACCTGCTATCGTTGTTTCCAACGGAAGGCCGCCTTGCAAAAGCTCCGCCACTTCCACACACGGGGCAAGACCCGAAAGCGTTCCGCCACATGCACTGGTAGCGAATGGTATGCTCGCATGCGTGCGCACACCCAGTAGTGGCAGATCATCGTACGCACTGATAAACGTAACGTCCCACTGCACGCCGTGACGTCGCGATGAAAACGTCAACCGCTCCGATATACCACGCGTCACGCTGACAAGTACATCTCCAATTGTTGAGAGCCCTTCCAGTGCCTCCCGAATATCTTGTTCCGTCGCGTCCACAGCAATCGGTGGTGTGAGGTCCCCTCCAAAACTCAGCAGAACAGAGCCCGCGAGATCCACGGGAGATGCACTGAAAATAGTCACACGCTGGACTTCGTTCCGTGCTACCACAGGCAGAGTGGTTAGAGCGGAAGCAGTCATGCTACCGCCGTCAACGCTGCCCTTTACTAGTTCCACGGCATCGAGAGTCAAAGCTGCTGTTGCTTCCGGTGAAATGGTAGAGCTACTAGTGGCCTGTTCGAAAATATCGATTAGTGGCACGTCGCCCAAGGAGTCGCGAAACGTGAGCGTCCATTCGTAGCCATAGCCGTCAAACAGACCGACATTCTTACGAGATACACCCACGACTGCATCTGGAATGTCGCTGAGCTCGTTAAGTGCTGTGACTCGTAGCTCATCGCTGGATGCATTGCCAGCAACAACCATTCTCACTGTTTGGTCTTGCACGCGCAATCCCAATACCAGACGTCGCCTTGCCAAATCACCCAGCGAACTAGCGGCCTTGATGACTTGTTGCTCTGAAATCCCACGTCGCTCAGCCACCTGCACTGAATACTGCATAATTGGCGATCCACCAGAGTTCAGTGGCCGCGTCCACGACACCTGCAGCTCAGTGGTAGACCGTGGCTCCACGACAATATCCCTCGGCGCATCAGGAATACTCTGCACAGTCACGCGGGCAGGCGTCGAAAAGCGCGTCTCTCCAAACACATTACCCACTCCGTTCCAAGCAGATACCCGCACATGGTAGCCTACACCTGGTAAAAGCCCAGCAATCGTATACCAAGCCATATCACCCCCACTGTCGCCCAGAAGATCCACTTTGTTTACAATTTCAACGCCGTACAAATCACTTCGCATGGCTGGCAGCACTGCTACTTGAGCCCGCGTAGTCTCACAGGTAAAGGTTGCTCCCATGTCCGAACTCATGAGCTCAGAGGCTTCGCAGCTCACAAGTGGTCGGTTCGGCCCCAATCTCGAAAGGTAAACGATGGTGTAGAAGAAGCCGACAGGGGATGCGCTCGCGCGTTTGAATACTTGGATCTCGCCAACTTCAGTTGCTAAACCTTCAAGATTTGTGAGTGCAGCTTGGACAGCAACAGTGCTCGCGTTGGCAGGCAGTAGCACAGTCTTCTGCTGATTATATACCAGACGAAAAGACCCGCTGATGTCTCCACCCGTTGTGGCCACTTTCACGACTTGTTGTTCAAAGCCGTTGAATGCACGTATTAGTGTGGCAGAGGTCAGTTTAGCGCCCGTGCCTGTGAGTGATGTCGCTACGGATGAGCTTTGGGCGTTGCTGAAATCAGCAAGAAGATCAGTGCTATCAACAGACACTTTGATAAGAGGCAACTCGCCAATTACGCCGTTTCCCACCGAAGTGCCAGCGATCAGTGGCGCTGTGACAAAGCGCACAAACCATGCGAATCCATGACCCGCCTGTGCACGGCGCACGTGAACTTTTCCCACTGTGGGTAGTTTCTCCAGAGCTTCGGTCAAAGCCTCCGCAGTGACATCCCATGGCAATGGGTCGGTGACTACTGCGTCTAGGAAGGCTACTCGGAAAGACCCGCGGATATCATACGCGTCTGCAGATAGTAGTAGGAGCTGCGTTGTGTGCGGTACGAAAAGCACTTCGTTCTGCAGTTCGGTGGCAATTGCACTTGCGAGGAGGCCATCTTTAGCTTTGTCGACGACCTGCTGCACCACCGCATCCAAATCCATTGCGTCCCATTCGATCTGGTATCGAGTTACATCAGCACCACCGTTGTCGTGACTGGCACTTGACGTGTTGAACGTCACTTCCAAGCTACGGCTCGATGAGGATTTAGTAGGCTCCAGACGAACCACTGCGGGAGGTGCAGGTACTGTCTTGGGCACGCCAAATCCTGGGGCCACGGGAAGACCAGAGCTGGCCGAATAGCCAAAGGCATTGTAGGCGTATACGCGAACGTAGTAGGCGGTACCACGCAACAGAGACCCGATAATAGCCTCGCACGGTGTCAGTAAGCAATCAACACCTGGATTGCCCACAGACTTTCGCTCGTAACCAAGTGCGCTATCACCTGCCTCCCCCGAGTCAAAGGTAGGCCTTGGATCCCACTCGATGCGATAGTGCGTGATAACATTACCCCCATCGCTCGATGGGTGCCTCCAGCGCACGCGCAGTGTGGACGCTCCATCTGCAAAAAGTGCGACCTCTAACGGTGCCGCTGGCTTCTGCTTTGGTGCAGCAAGTGTGAACGGTGTCGCCATTGTTGGGGCGTTGCAACCCAGTGAGTTACATGCACTCACACGAGCAGAATACGGGATACCAGGAGGCAACGATCCCAGCGTGAGTGTGTACGGCTGAACGGTGGTGTTCAAGAGCGCGTCATTAACCGCAGCAGCAGAAATTGAAACTGAATGGTAATCAGCAGGCAAAACACCAGACACCGTCCAGCCCAGAGTCGCTGCGTAATTGCCGTCCGCTCCAGTGAATGCGGTGGCAAGGGTGAGAACGTTCGCTCCTACATCGACCGCAATCACACGCCAGGTGCCGGATACGCCATTCTCAGATATGGCAAGGTACATCCCCACCACTGCCGTGGAAGTATCAATGGTAGTGCTCGAGACCTGTGCGCTTCCGTGGACTGTAGTGACGCTAATCGCTGTGCTTCCTACATGAGCCGAATCCAACCGTGCCCCCACGTCCGTGCCAGCGGGAGCACCATTGGCATCAAGATCGGTGGCATCAATTCCCAACTTCTTGCCAAAAACTGCCGGTGCCTCAGCAAGGAAGGTCACAGTCCACGAGAATCCGCCTTGCATCAATGCGGCAGAGCGCTCCACCTGGACACTTCGAAGTACATTGAGGGCCTCCAGACTGTCCTGAAGCTCGCTTTCACTGACGTCAGCGGGTACCGGTTCCGTCTGAGCTCCACTATACTGAACGCGAAAGGTGCCCGTTACTGGTTCCGTGCCAGCTGTGTTGAATATTTTGAGTACCTGCACTTCAAACGGAGAAGAATCTTCGTCATGTGGCTGGAACCAATCGACCATGTAACTTGTCACAGCAGCGCCGTTCATATCGGCAGTTGGAACAGCCAACCACGAAAGCTGCAAACTTGTACACGATGCCGCAGTCGGCGTCGACGAAGACACAGGCTTTACACTCAGTGCGACACCACCGCTCGTTCCTTCAAGTAGTGAAGAAGGCTTGCTTCGTGGTATTTCGAAGGAAGGCACAGAGAGCCCCGCAGTCCCGACGCCCATGATATTTTCAGCGCGAACTTGTATGGCATATGCCGCACCAGGTGTGAGACCTTCGACTGTGTACTTTAACTGAAGCGACTTTGGGTGAGCCTCCAAAAAGTACCCCGGAGTCTCTCGAAAGCTCCCCGTAACCTCCGAGTGGACAGCCGTGAGTTCTCCCTCCAACCGTTTCCATTCCACCACATAGTGCGTGATCTTTGCAGCGTTGTTCGTTATCGGTTCTTCCCACCAAACTCGCAGACTCGTAGAAGATCCTGCTACAAGGCGCAATAAGACGTTTTCCGGGGACCCCGGGGCTGCCATCGGCTTAAGTGCGACAGCAACACTTGGTAAACCGTATCCCGCAGAATTCGTGTGCGCCATCACACGCACAGCAAAGCCTGGCCCACCAACACCACCCACTTCTCCGGGTTTTGTAGGCGCCACAGCTGCCGCTTCTTGCGCGAGTCCGGTAACACGGTACGTATAAGGATCCGTTCGTTTGGCCAGCTCCAGTGAAACCTGGGTGGATAAGCCCAAAATCGATACGGTGCTTGCCACACTCTCTGTCTCAGTGCACGTCAAGGCGCCAATCGAATCTGTCGATGCTTTTGCGCATACCCCATAATCACCTGAACCGATGAGGGATTCTGTGTGCACCTGCAGAATGGGCACTGGCAACGTAATACGCGATACGAACGTGACTGCAAAGTCCCGAGACTCTGTTGTAACTGCTGAACTGACCTTGACATCGCCGACATCATTCAAAGCTTCTAGTGCTGCTTCCACCTCTGAATACAGAGCTGTCACCGACAATGGGCCAGTCGTCTGTTCACTGCCTAACTGCAGAGTGAATGTTCCACCTGTGTATGTCTTGGAAATCTTGATAACTTGAACTTCTGGCAAGCCATACGCTCCGTATGTCCACCACTCGACTTGATACTTGTCGATTGAGGCCCCGCCATCATCTTCTGGTGCAAAAAAGCTTACAGTCAATGCATCGACAGCACTGATGGACAACGATACATTCGTTGGAGCTGACGGTTTTGAGCCGGTTGTCTGAACAGCGAACGGGCTCGCAGCGATGGCCTCCGAGCGGTGGAAAAGCCGAGAACTGGGAACGACACGCTTCGGCTGAGAAATGGATTCCCATTGAAGGGAGACGAAGGCTACACCAGCATTTTCGCGGTATTCTAGTGTGATCTCTGTAAGTCGGTCTTTCACCAATGCGATAGATTCGTTTGCTCGGAATTCCACTGCTTCCACTCCATCAACATTGTAATCGTACTCGTCAATCACGAGCTGGTTTTCGACCCAGAGGCGGGCACCATCGTTCACGCGTACAGAAAACACGTACGGCTCACTGAAAGCTGGCTTCAGATATCCTTGCCAACGCACGCTGACATGCTCGTGACTTGTCGGCGTGATTCGTTCATCTTTCCAGGCAAAATTAATCTGGCGGTCCACGCGCTCGAGGGTCGGTGCACCATGCAACCACCGATTGTCAAAGTAGCTGCCTAGAAGACCGCGAGGCGACACATAGCGTACATCGAGAGAATACGTGGCCTCTCGTGGGGTGTCGTAGATAGCTTCGTAAGTGGCTCCACTCAGATATTGCACATCCGCCACGACAGTAGATGCGCCTGTCAACACCGGCACGAAGGAGTGACCCTCGAGTCCGCTCTGGGTGGCTACCTCGACGCCATCCTTCATCTTGACAATGGGGCATACGGGTGTGACAACAACTCTCGCCTTTTCGCCCAAAAGAAGATAGCTCTCTGCGTAGAGTAACTCAAGGTCTTCATTCTCTTGTGGCTCAGATGACACTAGCGTCACAAGCCAGGTGAAGCCACCGTTGGTCCCCGCGGTAGGTGTGCCGACATTTACTGTGTGTAGTCCTTCGAGGGCCTCCAACGCCGCTCCGAGCGTTGGAGCATCCACATTCCACGGCAACATGGGAGTCTCGTTGCCACGGAATGATAGTGAAAACGTGCCACTCAGTTGTGAGTCACTTGAACTCTCTACTCGCTGCGTGCGCAAGTAATCACACGCAGAAACGGTCGAGGTGATTAGGCTTGGGTTACCACTGCTCTCAGACATCTGGGACACATCGATGGTCAATGCGGGCAGGTCACCCAGTGCAGGATCAAACTCCACCTTGTACATGAAGCCTGCACCCGGATACTCCTGCTTGTAGACATCGACAGTGCCAGCTGAGGTGTCTTGGTAGACGGATGATAACGTGATACTCGACTCCGTCAGAGCGGTAATCGTAAAGACAGGTCCACTTGTAGAGCCTACGCGGATCCAATCTCCCGGCTGGAAATCCCCCGTCATGTCTGCCGAGGTTGATAGCACGTTTGACGTTTTCGTCGTACCAACTTTTCCGGACGACACAAGCGTTCGGACATCAGGCGTATTAACCGTCACAGCCCCACTTAGCGTGTCAAGTTTCTCCAGCGCAGCTTCCACTTCATGGATACCTGCATTAGCTACCAAAGAGGTGGTTGCCTGGTTGCCCAAACTCAGTTTGAAGGTACCAGTAAGTCGACTCTCTGGAGATCCGGTATGCCCGGTCTCAACGATCTGGACCTCATGCTGGGGTGCTCCGGTGAATCCACCGCCTGTTCCATCCAACAGGTTTCCGTTGATATCGCGGGTCTCGATGAGGAACCTAGACCGGGAGTGGAACGTACCGGAATGTAGCCCTGCCAGGCCAACAACGCTAGTAGAACCCGGCCAAAATGGAGTATTGTCGTCCACGGCCGTGCATTTCTCGGGTACTAGGTCACCATGGGCGACGATGGTAGTGAATGGGCTAATTCCGTTGTGGCTTGAAGATGCACCCCCTTCGTAAATGCTCACACCAGGTGTATCTCCGCCCACAAGTGTATGCGAAGCGAGGGCTTCAAGTGCCGGTAGGTCACCGATTAGACTTGCGTGCCGCACCAGTTGACCGCTGGTGTATCTAGCAGAGTTCCAATAGGCTGTTTGGGCCACGCCAGCCGATGCACCGACGAATGTCACCGCCCATTCGCGAAACAGCGTATCACTGGTCATACTGACACTCACACCACCATCCCCAATGCTTGGCAATTGGTTCAAGGCTGTCTCCAGTGCAGAAGCGGAGGCATCAAACGGGACCAAGTCTGTCGTTTGCCCGTTGAATTGGAGCTGGAAAAATCCTCCAGTAAGTGCTGATCCTGTCGTTTCGATACGCACGACCTGCAGCTCATTCACTATAGGCGTACCCAAAGAGGACGAGGTTTTCACATGTTCACGTGCTTGCCGCGTGTCTAGTCTGGATGTCATAGCAGCCCTGCCACCTCCTCCGCTGTATAGATTGTTCACGACCTCTATGGACCCCAGCTCCAATTGTGGTGGTAGACGCGTGTAGGTGATGCGGTAGTCAAACCCAAACCCAGCATTTGTCTGCCGTGTCACATCAATTCTTGTCGTCAGCACCGGAAGCTCGGTTGCTCCATTCTGGACTTCACCAGCAAAAATAGGCAGACTCATCAGCGCTTGCTCAACTTCCGAAGCATTGGCATCGAACGCAAGAGATACTGTAGTCTGACCGAACAGCCGCAGTGCAAAGGTACCTCCACGATCAGTCCCTGTATGACTGAATGAAGAGGAAACAATGTGCACCTCAGGTACAGTCTGTACCGTAACCGTGACTGTGTGGCGACCTGACTTGACAGGGGTGTAGCTGATCTTGTATAGACCATCCGCGATATAACTCACCCGGGATATGTTCGCCATCTGTGTTGAAGTGAAACTTGATGCAGCAGGAAAAATCTGCACGCTCAAGGCATCGGTATCACCTTCTTGGTCGTTGCCATGCGTGTCTTTCATCTGTACAAAGAAGGAAGCTGACTTTCCGGCGGTCGAAGCGTATAGTCCGCGACCATACGCGGTGCTCACGCTAGGATTTGTTACTCCAGGCTCTACCAGCACTTTTTTTGGAAACCCGTGCACCATCTCTGCAGCACGCGGCGAAGTCAAGGTCTGTACAATGACCCGTGCATTGTTGCCCGTGAGCAAACCGTCGTATGAAGCAGTCAAACTCAGGGCCAAGTCGGCTGCGCTCGCCACATGACCCGCAGGCGTGTTATGCTTGAAGGTGACAAGCCATCGGCATCCGTTTGAGGGGGCATCATTCACACAAGAGTACGAGACAGCAACGCTATCGACGGGCACAGCTTGCAGGTTCTCCAGTACACTCTTGA
>JAADYK010000652.1:0-15950 GCA_023338225.1 Halophytophthora batemanensis
AGTAGCGGACCTCACGCTTAGCCGCAGGCTGCAGATGGCGACTGTGTGCGGAAGAAGGTCCGGCCAGATATTGCCGGCGGGGGCGTTGGCCGTCTGTCGCACAAAGCCACAGACAGCAACAGAGAGGTGGAACGGGTCCTAACTCGCAGGGTCGATGGGTGCAGGCATACGAGAAGGCTAGCTAGCCTAGGAGCAGGACATTCACGCCGGTACTGGGTCAGCAACACACGAGCAGACTTGGCCAGGGGTGCTTCAACAAGCCTGAAGTGAGAGCCTGAAGTGAGAGTTCCCTCGAGGTTGCGGCTCTCGCCTCAGAAAGACCACCAGACGTCCTCCTGGTGCCGCGAGCCCCACACGTCCTTCCTGCAAGAGTCGTCCTGACGCGAGGAACTTGGACTTCAACTCAAAGTGCGTAACGGCATCCCTCCGTTTATAACTCTCGCCATGTATTACACATCGATAGCGTGACATCCACGCGATCTCCACCACGGGTTCCAACTGTGGCATACCTGCCTTCGTGCTCTCGCCCTCGCGTGGACGACACCTACTCAAAGTCGCACGACACGCGGATGGTGCCAGCCTTCACGGCGTCGGGCGGGAGAATGGCGTCTTCGCCGCTCACCTTGAGTGACGACACCGAGAACGACCGTGAGGACGTGGCGGCACCCGTCACCTCCACCTTGAGCGTCACGTAGCCCACGAGCTTGCCCTGCGGGTCTTTGAGCACCAGCTCCTGCTCCACGGGCGGCTGGTTCACCATGCCCTGCTCGATGGTGCCAGTGGCGGAGCCAAGACGCTCGTCCACGATCATGCCAGTGTCCTTCAGCGACACCACCAGCGCCGACTCGGCACCACCACTGTGCAGCTCCTTCGTGGTCAACGGGAACGTGAAGCTCTCGTTCCACGTGGCGCTACCCACCTGCTCCTTGCCCTTGCCCGTCTTCGAGAAACTCATCTTGGCCGTGTTGGTGCGGTTGGCGTTCTTGCCCACGTGCACCGACACGTACGGCGTGATGTTGGGCGTGCTGCTGCCCAGGTTGCCCAATCCCAGCATGCCACCGCCTGTGGAGCTCGTGACCACCATGTCCCGCAGCGCAACCACCGTCACCAGCACCTGATGCTTCTCCTCGCCCAAGCGGGCGGCGTGGGCGGCCTGCTTCTTCTTGTTGAGCATCACCAGTGGATAAGCCTTCTCCGCCACCGCGTGGCTCACGTTCTTCTTCGTGTTGCCCGGCTTCACCTGTGTGTGCACCCACTCGGCCAGGTCGGACGAGTACTCGGGCGGCTTGAAATCGTCCTGCAGCTGCTCCATGTCCAGGATGCACTTGCCCACCGTCTTGGCCACCGTGCCGCCGTACGAGTCCTTCACCACGAACTGCACCTCCTGCTCGTCGCCCTTGAGCGCCAGCTGCGTCTTCTCCTGCCACACCGGGTTCACCGTGTTGTACAGCACGCTCGTCCGCATCACGTCTTTCCCGTCCACACGCACCACACACAATGGGTCGCACGACTTGTCTGAGTCCAGTCCGTTCGCACCCAGGATCTCCAGATTCAGGCGCGTCGCCTTGTAGTGGCCCGCGTCAAACTCCGCGATCAGTTTACCGTCTTCCACGAGCTTGGGCTTGCGGCGCCGACCGCCGAAAGGCGAGCGATCCACCACTGTGGACTGCACCCCTAGCGCCAAATTGTGCGACGTGGAAGTGATACCCTTCAGCAGCACCACGCCCGGTCCAGCGATACCCTGCACCGTGCCCTGCACGAGTCCTGTGACCCCGCCCTTCATGGCGCCCTGCACGGGCTTCGTGAAGATTCCCGTGAACCCACGGCCCAGATCCTTCGCGAACTTGATCCCGGCATTGTCCCCAGCAGAGCCGTCGTCGTCACCACCAGCGGTAGAAGCAGAAGTGTCCTCGCTATCATCGAAGTTGCCAACAAATTTGTCCAGCGAGCCCGTGATCTTGGCCACGGACGACGCGCCAGACTTGACAATGGTCTTGCCCAGCACCTTGACACCCTCTCCACGCGTCTGCGAGTCCCCCGTAAGCTCGCCCTTCGTGATCTTCAGGAACTCGACCACACCCGAGCCCAGGTCCTCTACGAGACCAATCGGGTTGCCGATGATGTCGGCGCTGCCTACGAGCCGATAGGCCTGCATCACGCCCTGCTGCACATAGTTCTGGATCAGCTGGCTCTGCAGTCGCTGCTTCGTGGAGAAACAGCGCACAATCACGATCTCGCTAAAGTTGAACGTCGGCGAGCCGCTCAGGTTGGACCCGATGAGTCCGATTACTTGGCTAAGGAAGCCGAAGATCACCGAGTGACCGCCGCCCGCCGAGTTCACGATGTCCTTGCGCGTGATCGAGTACTCGAGATCGATGGACAGCGACGAGATGCGTAGCATGTCAAAATACACCAGGTCCGTCTGGATGCCGCCCTCCGCCGTCACCATCATCACAGGCACAGGCGGCGCGCGGCGCTGCAGTGTGCGCTGCAGCGTCATGCGCGAGCGGTGTGCCACTGTTGCGTCTGACATGAGGTACGGCTCCAGCAGCTTCACGAGACTCACCAAGTAGTCGATGTCCACCTTCACGGCCAAATCGCCCTGACTGAACTGTAGCAGCTTGTATGTGCCCACGCGCGCCTCCAGGTCGGCGTCCAGCACCAGCTTCACAAACGGTTCGGGATCCTTGCCCACCGACTTGTCACTGTAGCCCGTGTTGGACGGGTTCATGATCACTGGGAACTTGGCTGTCGTTAGCATGTTGTCCGCTTGGCAGTGCAGCACTGAGAAGGTCCATTCCAGCGCCGCTGGCGCCTTCTGCAGCTGGACCATATCCACAGAGAAGAAGAACACTTCCTGTGGGAACCCATCCAGCAGCGAGAGACCAAAGCCGTCGAATCGGATGTCAAACGACGACGCGTACAGCATGCGGCGGTGCTGGAACTCCGTCTCGATCTGCGCATCCTGGTTCTCCAGACGACTCATCTCCAGCTCCTTCTCAATCAACTTTAGCACGCGCGTGCTCTCCTCCACCACCACTTCGATGGTTAGCTCCACCGCCCGTGGCTTCTCTCCATCGCGAGACACGTACATCGTGACGGGGTCCAGATACCCCACGTAATCAATGTCGTACTTCTTTGTCTGCGTCTTGGCAGCGTCCGGGTGCGAGACGTGAAGCTCCACGTGACGCTCCTTTGAGAGCGGATTGAACCACGCGAACGCGTGCCACGCGCCAGGCTTGATCGTCGAGCTCATCTCCTTCTGGCCGCTGCTGAAAATTGACGAGGCGCCCAGCTGTGAGCAGTCCACGGTGAACGGGGTGTAGTTCTCAATGCGGTATGGCGGTGCGCACGACACGTCGCTCAGCACCACGTACACATACATGTCCAGCACCTGCACGCTGGCCTGGCAGATCAGATAGCGCTGGCGAGCCGGTGAGTAGATCTGCAGGTACACATCGCCCGCCGTGTTGATGGGAATGGCGAACGACCAGGCCTTCTTGTCCTCATCTGTGGCCCACTCCTCGGCGAACGAGAACGACACGTATCGCTGGCTTTGCTCCACAGCTTCGCCGTTCCGCAGGGGGCCAAAGTGGTAAAGCGGTGTCGTCTGGCCATCCTCGAGTGCCAGATGCAACTCCTTCACCTCGTCGGGGTTGCGCTTGTGGAACAGGTCGTCCACCTTCTTCGGGTCCGTGTCGTGGGACGAGAAACTTTGGACATACAGCTTCTGGTGCAGGCGGTTCTGCACGAAGAACCGCGGGCTGAGCGTGAGTGCCACACCAGGCTCAAACAGTCCGTACAGACCTTCCATTTTCACCCCAAACACACTGGGTCCGCAGACGATCTCGCCCATCGTGTTGATGGCAGTCGTGTTGATGGGTTCCGACCACTGCGCATTCTTCACCGCGTGCTCCGAGACTGTCGACGTCTTGAACGCAGACAGCGGCATCTTGCCGAGATTGCCCCATGCTTCTGGACGCTTGTTGATGTTGGCCGACGGCTTCAGACTCAAGCGGTCGTGCGGAAGTGACGTGACAACCGGGTACGTGAACGATGGTGCCAGCGGCATGGCCTCTAGCGCGTTCTTCTTTGCGCCAGGCTTTGCAGAAGCAAACGCGAACGACAGCGACGTGTTGTTCACGATCCAGTACGGACTGGAGAAGCGCACGAGTCGTGGGAACCCGGGCAGCGTGATCCGGTCGATGTTGAAGTCTAGCCCCGCGCCTGCCTCCACCGATTCGCGAGACGTCGTAAACTGCTCCACATCGCGGTGGATCATCATGAGCAGAGGCTTCGACCAAGGAGACACCATCTCCTTGCCTGTCGACTGTTTCTTGGCGACCAAGCGGACGGTGAGATAGCCTGGGTACGCGCCCGACACACCAGACACCTCTGCGTCATGTCCTGACTTCACGATGCCGCTCAGCACTCCCTCGGACGTCGCTGCAGCGCCTTCCTCACGGAGAAGCGTTTCCACCTTCGAGAACTCCGTCTTCACATTCTTGGACGAGCCAGCCTTGTACTCCATGAAGCGGTACTCCATCTCGTACGGAAGCGAGTTACGCACCACGAATGGTGGGAGTAGCGCCAGCTCCCACTCAAAGTGCGAGCGCAGGTACCAGCGACGCACAACCATATTGGGGGTCAGGCGTTTGATCACCTTTGTGAGCGTCTCTTCCGTTTCACCGTACACGATGGTGCCACCGCGGCGTCGCTTGTTCTTGGCCTCACGCTCCGCCCAGTGCTCTTCAAGTTCCTTAATCGCCTCACTGGACGTCAGCACGTCGTTGTCCAGCGAAGATTTGACAATCCACTGCTCGTAGTGCTCCGGCCGCGCGTAGAACTCTGTGATGTCCATCAGCAGCGACAACGGCAGCGTGATACGCTCGTTGGGTCGCAGTTTGATCACAGGCGACGCCACACTCTCCCGTCCTTCGCTGCCCAGCCCCAGGTACTTGACCTCGTAGCATTCCGAGCTATGGTTGCAGAAGAACATGTTGGACTTGAGTACGATGCGCTGACGGTGCGGGTTCTCCAGCCGGCAAACGGCTGTGACAAACACGGTCGACGGCGTAGCCTCCGCGGTGGTCACACCAATGTTGACGTTGCCAAAAGACGGCAGTACCACCGACGCCTTGCTGCTTCCCCACTGGTCAATCTCCACCGAGTCCAAAACGGCCTTCCCATCAACAAGCGCACCGTTTTCAAGGTGCGCGCGGTTGTGCGCTTCCACCACGAGCGGCTCTTCTCTGCCGTTAAGCTTCAACAGCAGCTTGCATCCCGTAAAGTTTTGCACCAGACAGTCTGTGCTCTTGTGTTTCTTGGCAGCCAGCGCGGTACGGAAGCTGTCCTGGTGCTTCTGCAGGGCGTTCTGCTCCGCCTCGCCGTCGAGTGCATCCATCAGGGCGCGGTAGGTCTTCAATACGCCCGGAGTGACGTTGATCTGGAAACGCTTGGCAGCTTCCATCAGCACAGACACGCCGTTCTCACCATCTCCGGAGGACAAACCCATGACCAGTTCCCAGGGTTCGATGATGTTCTCCATGTCGTTCGCGAGGTCGCTATAGCATGACGACGACAGCTTGAAGCCGAATAGGAACGTCCAGTCCGTGTTGCCGGAGGTGGCCATACCCGCCCAGTCCACGGGGCCCAGCTCGTCGATCTCCTTGGCCTTCAACTCCACCGACATCTTGACGTTCTTGACAATAAAGTCACCGCGGCAGAAGCGCTCCGGGAGCTCCGTGTCCGTGAGCACAAAGCGCATGTTACCCATCTTTACGTCCGTCGTGACCTGGAGCTCCTTCTTCACTGGGTTCGCCTTCTGCGTGCGGTGGTGCACCAGATGCTCCGTCTCTTCGAGAGCCGCGCTGAAGATACCCTCACGCTTCTTCTTTGCAATCATCTTGGCTGCGCTCTGGTACTCGCTGATACCACCACAGTGCGTAAACGGCTGCAGCAGCCACTCGCAGATGGCGTGGTCCCGACAATGGTCCTCCATGGAAGGCAGCACCAGCGCATCCCAGATTAAGTTGGCGGCATCGTAGTTCTTCAGCAAGCGCACCAGCTTCTTCTGCACGTCCAGAGGCGATTGTTCTCCGAAAGTGTTCTTCTCCACGCGGGTTTCGCTTTGAAACAGTTCCCAGAACCGTGCCTGGAACACGGGCTTCTGGATCCACTCCACCAGCTGGCTGGATGACGTGATCTTCGTCTCGCACAACTTGTTCACCTCCTCGAATGAGTGGTACTCGTTGCCACGCAGATTGAGGAACCCGTTGAGCGCGTTGCTGCCATCGTACCCGGGAGATAAGTCTGGCGAAGATACCGTCTCGCCTGACAGCAGGTCATCCCGCAAGTACGCGCTCAGCTCGTTGAACTCCAGGAAGCCATTGCCGTCCTGGTCAATCTCCTTGAACAACTCGCGCACAAAGAACTCCAGCTCGCTCTCCAGAAGTGTGTCGCCCACCTTCACGCGACGCAGCAGCTGCAGCAGCTCGGCCAGCTCGATGTGTCCATTCCCATCCGCGTCGATCTCGTCGAACAGGTGGTGCAGGCGCTCCAGCACCGCATTTACTTCTGCCTGGCGGCGCAGCTCCTCCTGCTTCAGACGACTCTCCAGTCGTAGCCGTGCCTGGTCGGGAGTCGTCGTCTGCATGTTGCCCAATGCCTGGCCGCATGACGCAAGCAGTGACAGGCCCAGATCCGATCCAGCGACCAAGACATCGGGCATGTGCAGCGACATGCTCTGGTGGCAAAGCACAGGATTCTTGGGATCTTGTTCCAACGTGAACCGGAAGAGCAGGCTCATAGGCGATACGATAGACTCCACCTCCTCCACACCTTCCACGTAAAGCGCGCCGACGGCAAAGTTGCTGACGTTGAATTCCATCACCTCCTTCACAGGCGAGCTTTCCATGTGGATACTCAGCGTAGCCGGGATATCCACGCGACAGTCCACCACGTAGTCGCTGCGCCAGGTCTCCACATTGATGTCTGTGTACAGCGACTTGGAGAATGACTGCGTCGGCGTCACGACGATGTGGCAGTCGTTCATATTCACATCGAGCTCCAGCATCATCCCGCCGAGCAAGCTGAACGGCGCCATAGACACCGCCTTCGTGGCCTCCACACCTTCAGCGTGCGCGTTCAACGCCACAGCAGACGACTCGGATTCGGACTCCACGACGGACTGGATAGGCGGACGCGCCGTTGACAGTACCTGGCTGGTCTTCGTGCTGAGTCGGTCCACGTACAGCAAGAAGTGCTCCAGCGCCTCGGCTGAGCACACAAGCTTCACACTGTTCACTCCAGCGCGCACCTCCTGCTTGCCGCTCTCGAACTGCCCGACGTGCGCTGTCAGCATCTGCGGCGGGGCCACCGAGTCGGTCACTGTCGCCTGGTTGCTGAAGTCAGCGTACATCAGCTTGGACACGGGCGACACGCGGGTCCGTGACGAGCTCACGTTCACCAAGAATGTCGCTTGTCCCAGCCCGACATCCATGTTGAGCTTTCGCTTCTCCTCGCCTTCGGGCAGGGTGTATGAGTGCATATTGACGCCAAAGCCCACCACCACCATCTCGCCCACCTGCCGACCACGCTCTACGAAGCCAATGCTCAGGTTCTCCCAGCGCAACGTGATAGCCATAGCCTTGAACATCATGTTAGTTGTTTTGGACGCATTCTCCTGCGTGACCGCGACGACATCCGATAGCGACAGCTCCTCCTGCTGACCGCGGAAGTACTTGGCCAGACCCGTGGCGCGGCTGCGTAGACGTAAGATCTTACTTAGCGTCATGGACGACTCCAACTCCGCCAGCTTCGCGTTACGCTCCTTCTTCTCCGTGCTGGACAGCGACTTGTTGCTGTCCACTTGATCGTAGTTGTCCACGTAGAACTTCTGGTTCTCCTCTGAGAGCGGCTTGCTGGCGGCTTCATCGTGCTCCATCGTGCGAACCGATTTGACCAGCACCTGGTGGTCCATGTAGGGCACATACAGGTCGCGCAGTACCTCCACCAGCAGCTCGCGCGTCACAGAGATGTGATTGATAGGAGTCGACACGAGCTCCACACTCGCCCCGCGACTCTCGATCGGGACGGGTGCAATGTTTTCCACGATGCCCAGCAAGCGCGGCATGGGTGGCACCTTGAGCTTGAGCTGCATGTCAGGGAAGGCCAGCAGCGCCGTCTCGTTGGGTCCCACGCTGCTGGCATCCTTGAGAGGGTCCCTCTTCACCACCGTCTTACCACCATTCTCCTCGTCCTCGATCTTGGAAGCACAGATATTGACGCCCTTGATGCGCATGGCGTACTCCTGCTGGATCTCCGTCGAGGTCAGCACGAGCTCTAGCGCTTCGTCTGGGTTATCGTGCACCACATCTGACAGCATATCAAACGACTTGACCCCAAAGCTCACGCGCGTGGGCTTGGGCGACGCCGGGACGGAACTTGTCGTCGCCTCCTCCGCGTTCTCCTCGTCCTCTTCGTCTCCTTCCTCATCATCTGCGCCGCTGACCGCCGAAGGATGCGGTGGCAACCCGTCGATCGATACCTTCACATTGGTCACGTGGACGTCCACCTGCGCCGCCACGCACTGCAGCACGCGATCCTTGAAGGAAAACGTCTTGGGCTTCGCATTGGGTCCCGCCGCGGCCTCCTCGTCCTCCTGCTTTTGACGGGCCTCGCACTTGGTCTTCTCCGCAATCAGCTGACCCATCCATCCGCCAGCCTCCGCGAGCTTCATGGCTAAAGCGTCCTTCAGCTCGAACACATCGGGCGCGTTGGGGTCCACGACGACGCCGTCCACCTCCACGCCGTCCACGCTCACTACCACCTTCCACGTGGTAGACAACTGGATCTTGACCGTCTTGACCGTCACGCTCTTGAGCGCAATAGGCGCCAATCCTTGCTTGGCGAAGGCCAGCGTCGCCAGGAAAGCGTCCGCCAGCTTCACAAAGAAGAGCGAGATGGTGATGCCGCGCAGCGTCTCTGTGGGCGCCTGCACGCCACGTCGTGCGCGCGCCTCAAAGGAGCCAAAGGCATATTCCACCTGCAGGCTGGGCGTGAGATAGGCCCCCGTGACCTTGTGCACGAGCCCCGAGAGCAGCGGGAAGACCGTGTAGCGCGCCAGCGCCGGCACCACGCACAGCGACAGCGACACGGCCACGGACACCAGCGCCACGGCCAGCACCCCCAGCATGGTGGGCGAGCGGTTCGCGAGAAACAGCAGCAGCTTGACCGACTTTCTCTCTTCCTCACCTTCGAGTGCGCGTTCCCCGGCGTTTCTCTTTGTGAGAAGCGGATCTCAGTGCGGAATGGGAGGGATGACCCGCCAGGCGAATCGCGAAGAGTTGCGAAAGAGGCGGGGACTGTACCCTTCGGGAGGGGCGACGACGTGACTTCAACTACTGCGTGACTCAAAGCAACTTGAACGAGTGGTAGGAATTTCCACCTCGCTTTACAGACGGAGAGAAGTATCCACATGCGATGGGCCCAGTATAAATGCATCAGCAGGCCAGTGAAACGAGGCAAACAAACCCGCCAATAGGGTTGGTGCACGAAAGATATATGGTCCCTGCGCAAACGAATATGATCGCTACCACTCGTTTCCAGAGGTCTGATTTCCCAGCTACTGTGACAGCTCATTTAGTGGACGCCAGTCAAAAGTGACGTAAGACCGCGCGGATCGATGGCGACGACGCTGGCGCTGCCCAAGCTGCCGCACAAGCTGCTGACGCTGGTCTTCCTCGTGCGCGAGCATGCGGCTGCCTCACCCGCGGACGTGCCGGTCACGCAGGTGCTGCTGGGCATGAAGAAGCGCGGCTTTGGCATGGGCAAATGGAACGGCTTTGGTGGGAAAGTGGAGGCGACGGACGCCAGCGTCGTGGCTGGCGCGGCGCGAGAGGTCCAGGAGGAAGCAAACGTGCACGTGCGCGAGCAGGACTTGGACCCACGCGGCCTGCTCTTCTTCTCCTTCGAAGACGCCAAGGAAATCATGGTGCGTGCATGCGAATCCCAGCGCGATTCGTTTCTCAGCTACCCGGATGTGCTACATGTGCATGCACCTAACATCCTCTGCTTGGACAGGAAGTACATGTGTTCCTGACGCGCGAGTTCTCTGGCGAGCCTTCCGAGAGCGAGGAGATGCAGCCCAGGTGGTACGACGCGGACGCCATCCCATTCAACCAGATGTGGGCTGACGACCAGATCTGGTTGCCGCATGTACTGGGTGGCAAGAACATTCGTGGCCACTTCCACTTCTCCAAGGACGAGAACACGATCTTGCATCAAGAACTCGAGATCATCGCCAAGTGAAGCACTCAACAAGCCTTGCCCATCTAGCAGGTATATAGCAGCCATACAGATCTGGTGTCGATATACAGCAAATATGGGAATGTGGGAGCAAAACTGGACACGTGTCCTTCGCCACGACTCGCGCGGTACTCGAAACCTACTCGATCGATAGCTCTCTCTCTCTCTCTCTTGCCCGCAGGTTGTGCTCAATTCGCGGTGGGACGCGTGGCGATCCAGTAAAGCGAGTTGGTTCTCGAGCTGCCGTCGTCGAAGAAAGTGAGGTTCTGCACCTTGCCCCACGCCTTGAGCGGGTCGATTATGGCCAGATCCAGATACGCGTAGCCCTTCCAGCGGTCGTTGATGGGGTCTTCCACACGGTCGAAGGCCTGTTGCTGTAGGATCGGATACTCCTCGGCCACGTACGCTGGGCTCAGGAAGGCGTCTGTGATGGGCGTGAACGGGATCATGTTGATCAGGTGCATGTGCTCCACTTGCGGCCCGAACCATGTCGTGTACGACACCTTGGTGCACGCCACTTGACCCGTCATCTTGTTCGCCGCGTATAGTGGTTCGTAGATGTCCGAACTCGAAGGCATCTGCCAATATGTCTTGGCTCCGCGGATCTCCATGGCCAGCAGCAAGTGACCCATGTGCTCCACCTCCGACACATTGAACGTCTTGCCCACCAAGTACACACCGTAGTAGGCGTTGATAGCTTCACTCACGCTCTCCTGCGACTTGCCACCGTCCAGAACGTACACGCCACTAGCGAACGAGTGGCTGTCGAACCACGAAAAGTGACGAGTGAATGGGTAGAACGTACTAAAAGGTGGCACAGCGACAAGGAAAACAGCGTTAGCAAGCCAGTCACTAGCTAAACACAGCAGTACAATGCACACAAGGGGCAGCGGAGGACACTAAAGCACTTACTCGCTCTGGTCCGGGCTGGCAATGTCACGAACCACAGCCATCACCGCCGCCTTGTGCATCGTGGCGAAGGCTGGACGGTACTTGGCCACCACAGCCACGGAATACAAAAAGTAGCCGTAGTGGAAGTGCTGAGCGTCATACAGCACACAAACAGCATCCGAAATCAGCACCAGACGCATGGCCGAGTCCACATCCAGAGTCAAAGACTTACATGGTCGTTGTACCATCCGTTGCCAAAGTCCGTCATCCAAAAGACGCCCTTGAGTCCCTCGAGAGAACACAGACCGCCCCAGCTACGGTCGTACACGAAGTGATCCGCGTTCTGGCCCAGCATCCAGGGTGTGAGCCACTGCTCCATCTTGTCCAAGATCTCTTCGCGCAGCGCCACCTCGTCCAATTGATCCGCAATAAGCGCCAGTCGGGCCTGACGTGCGATCTCCTTGCCAAAGTAGTACGGGTCCGTGGCCACAGGCGTGTAGTCCGAGTCGTTGGCCAATGCCACCTTGATCGCGTCTAAGAACTCGGGTTGAATCTTGTCATTGATCTCTTCAAACCCAGCGGATGGCAGGGTCTCCTGCATCTCCCAACAGCTCCCGGTCACCGCCGTCATGTTCGACTTGAGTGTACGGTGGCCGAAGCTTGAAAGAACGTTGAAAGAGGCGTTCTCGCTGGTCAGGAACGTCGCCACGTGATGCGGGTCAGCCAGCATGAGCAGTTCCGCCGTCGAGGACGACTCGTTGGCGGCTCCGACCCGCTTCGTCGTCCAGCAAAAGGAAAACGACGTGTTTTCAGCGTCCACTTGCGTTGAAATGGCGGAGCCCACGGGATACACGGCAGCAGACGCGTCCAGAGTCTTCATCGCTTGCTTTGACGCACCCAGGGGCACCACAGCAAGCCGAGCCGAACCAGTATAAAAGTCCGTGTCCACCAGCCGGATGTTCGTGGGTGTCGTAAGTTCGCCTCGCCAATTGTACGGGCGGTAGTCCTTCTCGTCCGCGAATTGCAACTGCAGCGTGCGTTCTTGTTCAAAGTAGAGCACCCACTTCTGCTGCGCTTTGCCTGTACCATGAGCACTTTCACCCGTGCCGTAGACTTCCAGCTCCAGTTCAAAGCGACTGTCCGTCCACGTCTGCAGTTCCGACCACTGTGCACTTGGATCCTTGGGGTCCACAGCCTCGCCATTGATAGACAAGACGCTGGCGTTGAACTCCAGCACCGGGAGCACGTTCTGGTACTCCACAGTCACGTAAGGTGAGCCGCGTACCATGGGGACCTTCATCCACTGGTGTTCCGTGGCGAACGCGTAGTACAGTGTGACGGAGAGCGCGTCAAAGCCCGCCACGTGACGCGCTGTGCTGTTCCCGTCGCCCAGCAGTGCACTGCCCGTTTTGTCTGCATCTAGCACCTTGCGACTGTAAGCTGTGAAGCTGGCATCCGCGTTGAAATACTCGGTAATGGCGTCCGACGTGACAACCCGACGCGAGTCCCCGTACGAGATATCCAGGCGCTTGGGCAGACTGCGCACAGTATACGGACTAAGCGTGATCTCGCCACCGCCAGGGTTCAGTCCGTGGCCATCTGCCACCATGAGATTGGACCAGAACTCGTTCGTAGGCAGCGCACGACCAAAGCCGCCTTTCGGGAGCAGCTTGGGTGGCAACGGGTGCAGTTTCTCCTCGAAGGGCGGGCGCATCGTCAACAGCGCGGCGTCCTCGGGTCCAGCGGGAGGGACATCGTCCGGAGTGCTGTCACCCGGGGGACTGGCGGGCGTCTGCTTGGTGCTGTGCATCTCATTACCGCCGTTGAGCAGCAAGCCGATAGAGGCCACGGTAATCAACACGAGCGGTAGGATGACGGCCAGCGCCTTGCGCAGCGGCGGCCGCTCCGCGCGTCGGTCCACAGCCGACGCCTGCAGCAGCGGAGACGTCTCGTTCGCGCGCACCCGGAACGAGTCGTCGTAGGGCAGCGACATGGTGCGCAGAGCTTGGCGTCGGGGGCTTCGCTTCGGGGCTTCGCTTCGGGGCTGGAGATCCACTCGGAGAATGGCAGGATCTTCGCAGGTCAAAGCCCAGAAAGCGAGCAAGCAAACTAAGGAATCGACGAACCAGCGCCTTGATTGGTTAAAAGGCGGCATCCAAGTCAGATGGGAATGCGGAGCCTGCGCGGTGATTGGCTGAAATGTGGCAGCCAGCATGACGTGCGTCGCATGCGGTGACGTCTGCGACGTGGCACCGCTTCAACTAGATCATGCTGCCTTGCTAGCTTGATTGCCTTCATTGCCTTCATTGGCGCCTTCTTGAGGACCTCCGGACGCTGGCAGCGCCGAGAGGAGAGCAAGCGAAGCGTTGCGAATAAAAAGAAGCAGGTTGGCTGACCCAACGCGGTCGTCTACCTCTACCCATGCTACGAGAGCTTGCCCGTGCCGTAGAACGTGGCCACTTTCGCTCTTGGCGCCATCTCTGGCTGGCAGCGACGCCACACAAGGAAGGCCAGCGAGATACCCAAGTTGAACAGCCCGCAGGTGAGCCAGATACTGGCGTCTTGAGCCAGCAGCACGGCCGACAGCACGAGGATCTTGGGCACCGTGATGGCCCACGCGCCCTTGTTGCCGAAGGGCACGACAAACGGACGCGGCGTGTCCTTTTCGACGTACTTGAGGCGCAGGAAGGCGAAGAACTCCAAGAGCAACGTGAGACTATTGCAAAGAGCGCCAAAACACAAGGATTGCAAGCACGTCAATACCGAAGTGCAGTAGAATCAGATCCGCAAAAGTAAGCACCGCGTACTTGTTGAAAAACGTGTCCAGCACCACGAGGAACTCGAACGAGAAGCTCATGAGCACAGCCGTCGTGAGCGTCTGGAAGACCACGGCGGCGATGGGCGTGCCGAAGCGCGGCCATTCTGTGGCCAGCACCGACGGCAGCATCTTGTAGTCCGCCGTCGCCCACAGCGCACGCGAACTGCAGGCCATTACCACGTTAAACTCCCCCAGCGTGGCCACTACAGCGGCTGCTCCCACCCAGACGCCGAGCCACGGAGCGATCGACATGGCGATCGTCTCTAGCGAGCCTTCCTCCCACGTCGAGAAGTCGGGCTGCACCATGATCCCAGCGCCGACTACCATGGCACCAGCCACAAAGACCAAACACGAAGTATCTCTCTCGTCAGTAAGGAGGTTCTACTGGCCGAATGACGTGGTAAACACACTCGGAGACCTACCGGGGAAGGCGTAGTTGATAGTAATCAGCACCATGGCGATCATAATGGCGATCGGGTACGTTCTGCCGCCGTCCTTGACCTCCCCAGCCACACATCCAAGCGAATCCCAACCTGCCGTAGATAAACCACGCCATGCCACACCATATCAATCAATGAACCGTCAGCACCCGCAACAACCCGAGTTAACGTCTCCAAGTACTGCAAGCTTGCAGTCTGTACCTTGGTAGTTCCAGAGAATAGTAGAAAGGAAGAGCGACCAGTCAATCTTGGGCGCCACATAGCCCCACGTGGCCAGGTTGAACGTCTCCACAGACATGGGCTCCAGTACAAATGGCGCCAGTACAAAGAGCGACATGAGTACTGAAGCCATAGCCACAGCACGCATTCCCACCGCATTGGAGACGAAGACCAGTAGAAGCGCTGAGCCTTTCACGAGCCAGCGCTCCCCGTGCGAGATGCTGTAGCCGAATCCAGACACCAAGAAGGCTTCCACGTAGCTGCAGAAGAGTACCGGATACGTGGGCAGGTCGCATACATTGCTGGCGATGCAGTTGAAAGCGTTCACCCAGCCCGCGTACTCGCCCAAGCCACGCCGCACCCAGAGGATATACCCGCCGTTCTCATCGATCATGGAGCTCAACTCTGCCGTCATTAGCGCCTGTGGTAATCCCCACGTGAATGGCAGTAACACCACCGCCAGGAGAACTGGGTACGCGCCAGCAGCTCGCACAGCGTCCTCGACGCCGAAGGGTCCCGCCGCCACGGCGAAGTAGGCGATGAACCCCAGCGTGATGTGGTTGATGGTCCGGGTCTTGCTCTTCCGGTGCGCGCCGGCGTCCACTTCGTGCCTGCGCGCCTCCAGCTCGATTTGGTCATACTCCAGCTGGCTCTCCAGTAGATGGTGGTTGCCCAGCGGGCTCGGGAGGTTGCGCCAGGACTTGAGCGGCGATCGGTCCGTGGACGACGGTGGCACCAAGTGCAGACTGCGCTCCTCGTCCTGCGAGTCGAAGCTCGTGCGCAGGGCGAAGCGCCCGCGGCCGGAGCCGCCGTTGTCTGCGCTGGCTATCGTCATGCTGGGAAGGGGGCCCGGGAGCTTCTGGTGAGCTCGGCCGGGTTCTTGGTGCAGGCGGCTGTTCAACTTCAGGGCGGTTACGCGTGGGGTTACGCGCAGGTGGGTTACATGGGTTACGCGCGGGTTACGTTTGTCCAGGATGGGCTGCGGCTATGCGTGTAATATTGACGATTCGGAGGCTATGCATGAAATATCCAAAAGACGGAGTCTATCCGAGTAATTTCCCAAAAGCCGGTCGACTCTCGGCCAATCAAATCGCGGGATTTGGCTCACCTATCTCAGTTGTCAAGGATGGGCGGCCCATCCTTGACAAACTTGAAGCTGCGAAGGGGCGCCAATCTGCTCTCCCATTGGCGGGGAGGGGGGCCTCCTCCCGCTCGGATTGGCCCGCTCCGGGCACTCTGAGGACTGATGACAGGACTCCGGGCCCTCGATATAC